>PEDP01000013.1:0-73726 GCA_002918395.1 Erysiphe pulchra
TACGAAGATTGCGTACTTACTCCTCAGTAAAGATTCTTTTGGCAAAAAGGTGCAGGTTTATCTTGGGAATCGATTTAACAACAACAAAACTAATTTAAAGACTTTATTTACGCATCTTCAGTTTGTAGCAGCTCATACCGGCTCTCCAGATGCCTAAGGCTTTGATTGAGTCGGTTGAGTCTCATCTCTTATCTGTCCAAGTTGAAGACTTTGAGCAATAGCTGACGTCGCTCTCGCAACTTTGATGTTGATGTTGATCTAATAGATGTGCTCTTACTAAGCTATATGAATCTCATTTTCCCAATTGATAATGAGGGTCTGACCCTTAGATTCTTGCTTTCTTTGGACAAGTCAACTTCTTTAACCTTTCGTTTTCTTCATTTACATTTAACTCTTCCTCCCCCTCCCCCATTATCTCTCTTTGACTTTAAGGATTCCACTTTCTGATGGGATGTAAATTTGTCAAGAATTTACTATTCTGTAGGAAATATTACATGTTTTGGGGGGTTTAATGGAACTTAAAGTAAGTCTGTAAAAGCTTAAAACCTAACCGTTGAGCAAAATAATTAGCAATTTTTTGATATTAGTGGTCAACATTCAGCTCGTCACTTGTGACCGCCGATCGTCTCAAAGAAATTTAACCTGGCCGCTATTAAGAATAGGAATATCCCTAAAGCAAATTCTGACCAGCTTGCTTCAGAATCATCCTATTCAACCTGCGATTGGGAGAACGATCTATAACGAACATCAGAAGTGTGGGGACAAAGTGCTTATAGGACTGATGCCGATTAAAGTGCTACTTGATGAATTATATAAAGCCAGATAGAACCTTAAAGTCGAATGGATGACGATAACAAGCTGACACATCTGATATACATGTATCCAAAATCCCTCGACTTGCTTTTAATGAATCTATGCACGTTAATGATGGATCGACCTACAAAACAAACCAGTTCAATCTACCGCTGCTACACATTATTGGAATGACTAGTTCCAATAAGTCCTTTAGCGTCGCATTTGCAACCATTAAAAGAGAATGCGAAGATGACTTTAGGTAGGTGCTCAAGACATTAATCGATCTTTGTGCGGGCCAATTACCTGCAACCATAACAATTGACAGAGGCATCGCTTCAATGGCTTAATTGAAGCTATTATGCCAATTGTGGCACAAATTTTTTGCACACAGTTCATAGACAAGAATGTGCTTGCATACTGTCATTGATATTTTAGAAACGATGAAGACCGAACCGGCTTTTTGAGGACTTGGACGACTGTAATTCAAGCACAGTCCGTTCTAGCCCATGAGGATAGTTTGGGCATCCTGCAGGAGACTTCTGCTTGGCCTGCCTATACTTCTAAGCTATCTTCAGGTGTAGGTTTGGGAAATGAATTGAAAGTAGAGAGTTTCACTAAATCAAAATACTTAATGGTAAGAAATGATAGATTAGAATTACTTCTAGCGCATAATTATATATTTTTATAAAAATGAATTTTTATGGGGCCTCTTTGAGGCCTACACCAAATTTAAATCATTGACAAGCTTAATCAAGAAGTACTAAAAGAAAATGTTGGTATTATGGGTTCTCAAACATCTCTCTGTGATTCCTTCCGCGGAAGAATTTCGTATATTAAACTTCGAAAGTGCTAATTCCACGCGAGTTTTATACACGACTGGTAATGAATCCATTTGCTCACCAAAATTTTATTAATTCTTAACATTCGGTTTCAAAGCCTAACTTAACTCTCTAAATTATGAAAAATTGCAAATTAAATTACAGATAATTATCTAATCCTCAAAACTGAATTTAAAATATTTATTTTATCAAGAAAAATAAGAGCAGGAGAGAGAGTGAGCTGTGAGGAAAATAAAATGGTGTGATTTACCCATCACAATTCAATTTTATATTGTTGATTTTTGATATTTGATATTTGAGTTTGTTGTTTAGTTTAGTTTAATTTATATTTTATCGTGTCGCTCTAGCCAGCGTACATTGTACATGGCACATATGGAAGATATCTAGAATACATGGTCCTCCAAACTACAGCAATGCCCACCAGGTGCCTAGTTTCTCCCAATGCACCATCCAGATGCTAGTTATATTAGGTTGAATGGGTAGGAACGTATTCACTATGACCCAAAAGGCCACAGACTGAGGGAAAACCTAAGGAGAAAACCCAGTGGGAAAAACTCGTCAGGATAAAACCTCAGCCATTCCTTCCGTACTCTTTTTCGACGAGCAGCCGCAGTCCCCCTCCAATAAGCCATACAGGAATCCAACCTGTCACTCCTAGAAAGTCCAACAAGCACCTGACCACTTGCGCCACTAGCTTGTTTTCATTAGGGTTAGTGTATTTGAAAGTGCAGAGCCCTTCACTCTGACTTTCTGGGACAGTCGTAGGGATGCTTCGCGGAGAGGGTGATAGGGGTTTGTGATGTAGAGACGAAGCCGACTGAGTCCCGCGGGGATGAATGGAGATCCTGAAGGGTAATATGATTGCCTCTCTGCTTGGCTCCTTTCTAACGGGAGAAAGGGTTCCCAGGCGCCACTCCGTGGAGGTGCAGAGTAGGACTTGATGCCCTTTGAGTTTGTTGTTGTCGGTATATAATGATGGATAATGTTAGTCACATGACTTGGTTTTTCGCTTAACCATATACTTTATTTGATGTATAGATAGGGGGAGAGGAATAAACTTGATAACAACCTTTATAGCTTTACCTCCTGCAGTAGATACGTGATATTACTTCGTAAAACCAACAGTTGTCTTATGGTAACTACAATATAAAATCTCGCATAATATTCTTGCATATCAACATCAAAAATTAAATTTTCTGTCCACTTCTACCTGATGTTGTTCTATAGTCCTCCACATGTACCAGTCAAAATTATGATTCATATCCCAATTGAAAATCCCTTAATCATTCATTAAGGTGACTCTAAGTCTACCAAACGTTGGCTAGGTATGTCCTGGTTGATGACACCCACTGCAGAGACGTACCCTAATAGAAATTGAATTGGATGAATTAGAAATTGTTGATGGAATTAAGTTTTCCAATTGACTTTTTCAACATTGATGGTGAATGCAATGTATCTTCATAATGCGATGGTTGACGTTGTGCGGAATTTATGACTTCATTTACAACCGTACTCGACGGTGTAAGATTCGCTACTAGTCTCATTCCCTTAAAACGTTTCATTACCGGTTCATATACAGCCTCAATCGCACGCTTTCTTTTTTGACATGTACAAGAGATATCACCACTAGAGTTTTGGCATTCAGCCAAATTTTCCACTTGCTTTAAAGCCCCGATATTATGATGATCATTATGTTGTGGATCCATCATGTTAGTGCATGTAACTATATGCCAGTGATAATGAAAGTCAGCCATTAAAGTCGTTGGTACGTTTCTAACTTCTCTTTTAGAATGTGGTAGCATGGTATACCTAGTGAGATTGTAAAGTTACATTCTTATTTGGGAATAGGAAAATCAAATTTTTGAAATTTTGCTTGATGCTTCTCAAGATAAGCAAGCTGAATTTCCACTAACTTCAGCGAGTGTCTGCAGACCCATGTGTTTACAACACAGAAAAAAATTTCCCTGCATTGTGCCCTTGACTTGTTGGTGAAGAAGATCAAGAAAGTATCAATATTGCTGACCACGGGCAATCCGAATTCTTTACTACCATAAATAATTTTCCAATAGATACTGCAAACAAAATTTTAACATTGTGGTGGTCGCCTTCGGCTTTGCCACTAGCCAAATAGCCAAAATGGAGATGTTTACTGACAAAGCAATTTGCAAACCTATCAGCATAATGTAGTCAAGTATCTTCGAGATACTTAATAATTCTTCCACCTTTAGAATTTGTGTCGATGTCCACTTGCAAATATAGCTGCTCCAAAACTTGGAGAACTCAAACCTAGTTGGTGCATTCCAAACTTTTAAAAAATCTTCCATAAGTTCATCTAATATATCTGTATCTAGTTTATAGAGATAAGATTTGGTAGCCGTTTTAATTTACCAAGCGCAAAGTATGTTATTCGAAAAGGGAAACTCAATTTCAATAGCATTCAATAAGGCTATTTCCTTTTCGGTAACAAAGACTTTAGGCTCTAGTATATTATTCTGAAATAACACATTTTGTAACATACCCAGAGCCCACAAATAGTCCTTCTCAATCTCTCAATCTTTCGGCTAAGGAAAACATGCACTACTTCAATTGTAGTGTTTAGATTTAGTACATCCGACAATGTGGAGTAATGACATCCCGGAAGGATTTGTGTTGTTTGTACAATCCATTATAATCACTTCTGGAAATTGACGTAAAATTTAAATTGATTTTTAAGAGTAAAGAATAGTTTATTCAAGCAATCCTCGGTATCCATAGAGTAGTCAAATCACCATTCTTGATCCTACTGTTAGAATTCTTTGTCCACATCTCCACGAAGAAGTCTCTGCAGTACACGAATTGGTGTTCTTCCCCCAAGCCGTTGTTTTCGATGTTTTTCCAGACAGTTACAAACACCACTGGCCATTGTATGGCTATCTTCTAGTCTCAATTCAGCTAGGATGGTCCTAGGTCGAACACAAAGTTCGGATTTACGAATGATACTCTTTTTCTCTTCATCAGTTATGCGTGTAACTGAAGAATGACCATTTGCTGATATCGAAGGTGGGCGGTGGTGGATTGAGTAGCTAATAACAACAATATATTAAAAGCCCGATAAACGAATCCCAAGGCAAAAGGACAGTTAAATCGTTGACTTCTGAGTGTCTAATTCCCTTTGACCCACTTTCTTTACATCCTGCATGACCACATCTCACATCTTAACTGACAGGATGCAATCACGCCTCGATTAATGATTCTTCAAGTGGATGAATGTAAGCTAGATCCATGATAAGCCGCAGCATTACGACAGGCTGCAAGTGCAGCTTCAATATTCAAGAATCGGACTGAGAGTGGGTAGATGGTTAACATGAAAAGATGAATGCTCTATTTCACTTAATTTGATCTCTCATTCTATGATTAAATTTAAAAGTGAAGTTATTTCAAATGCTAAGGTGCATGTGTGATGGGGATTTTAAATATACAGTAAAGAGGTTGTTCACTTTTATTTACAACTATTTAGAATTTAAATTATGGTTGGTATAGCAATTGGCCCATGATCTTGTCCCAGCAGTTATCCTTGCCCTTTTACGTCATTTAGAAACTGAAAAATTATTACAAAACGTAGAAAATAATCGTGAGTTTTTAGAAAAGCAGTTGCTTAAATTTTTCTAGGATTGCAGTATACTAATTGACATGTTTGGCAAACTAATGATCTATTGATTATGTTGCTGTGTTGATGCTTGCTTTCTTACGTCATTTACTAGATGGTCTAACTTGAGGCCCCTTCCCCGTATCCCCCTGCTTCGTGGATCTCTTCTCAAAGCGTAGACGGTAAGACCAGCCTAACCCCAAATACTATAGAGATAACTTCATTTTCACTTCAATTTCAAGTTCCTTGTTAAAATGATAAATATGAGATATGAGGCTCTTTGAGATAAAATTGTAAAAGTTAGTAAATAAAAATTTTATAGTCACAAGGTGTTTGGGGATTTCAATTAAATATTCGATCTAGTAAAATTCCAAGACTTAATGTAACTTGTCCCTCTTCTGCAGAACTACTCTACCCTTAAATATCTTTGTAATGCATTGGGATCCTGATATGCAAACTCCCTATTTGTACATATCGCTTATTTATACATATATACTATTAACAAGCCCTCGGTTATAGCTTACAGCAACTCGAGTCAAAATATTTGAAGCGGGATCAGATTAACGGTTTAGCTAATTAACTAATTAACGCTCTGGTTTCTTATCAAATATGCAATTTCAATTTCAAAATAAGATAAAAACACTATAATTCACCGACTTTACATGAACCGAATTTTGGACAACGTTTTAATTCCATTATTTCAGGAGCAGGAGTTCTCCAGAATCCTTAAGGAATCCTCAATGGAGCTAAGTAAGAATGAGATCTTGATAATGCTTCATGAAGGAAGTATAAAGGGGATCGGATGTACCCACAGCCTTTATATCTACATCTTTTCCTGTTGTACTCGTTGAAAAAAGTTCACCGTTGGATTGCCGCATCGTCGTCTATCAACTTCTTGCTACACTGATTCTATCATACACAAGACCTAAGGCAGTGAAAGGCAAAAGTGATTGTGTGAACAAGTAACTCATCAGCATTTTTCCGACATGCTATTCCACGTGTCTAAAATTGTGTCGGCACTAGTTTTGCTCAACATGAGCGTTTGTCTAGCGATGATGAATAGCGGCCGGCGAATCAAAAACCCTTCTGCAACTTGTGGAAATAAAGTTTACCAGAACTGGCAGATAAGCAATGCAAAGAGTCAACTTGTGAAAAACATAGCATATTATGTCTCAGCGAATATAAACATTGATTCAATGCTATATAAACCTAGCTCTACGGAAGAAATGCGAACCAAAGGACCATATTACTTGTCAATACTTAGTACACCCGGGCCAAATAGTAAGTTGTTCCTCGTTCTTCTCAGCATCTCTGTAGAAAGAAAGATTCCTTCTAAGTTTGGACTTTACTGATATTGGTTGATCAAAGAGCCTCGGGATTTCATTATTGTTTCGCTTAGCGGTCATCTCGCTAAGGTGGTTACTGAGATTAAAGATGGAGAAAATGTGAGATACGAAGATTGCGTACTTACCTCCCCGTAAAGATTCTTTTGGCAAAAAGGTGCCGGCTTTTTTTCTGGGGTCGGTTTAACAACAACAAAACTAATTTAAATCTTTCTTTACGGATATTCAGTTTGTAGCAGTTCATACCGGCTGTCTAGGTCCATAAGGCTTTGATTGAATTGGCTGAATTTCGCCTCTTATCTGTCCTGAGTTGAAGACTTTGAGCGATAGCTGACGTCGCTTTCGCAACTTTAATGTTAATCTAATGGTCCCATAATATTCTGGATGTCGGATTAATTAACGGTCATGATGATGGGCGTTTTTTTTTTGGTAATTTAGCGTCGTGCCCGCGCACAGCATGTGATCTTAAGGATCTCATGCCGGTTAGCTCAGTGATGATGGGCGTTGGTGAGTACTTGGATCTGGAGTTGGATGATAGTATCACGTGATACAATTTACCGATAATTTTGGGCGTAAACCTGGGCTATAGGTTATAGAGAACAACGATCATTACAATTCCACGTCTTTGCATGCCACTGTCGATATTGCGTGATTGTGCACTTGAATTAATTTGATAACTCACTGCTTAACTTGACCCATTGAGAATTCTTTTTTTTTTTTTTTACTTCAAGGTCCTAGGCCGAAGCCCTACATCTATCTAGATCCAGGACCGGTGGAGCCGGTAGGGTTAATCCATAAGAGTATGGCCTACTCGTTCACACAAACATCCTCACTATGAGAATTGAATATATTGTAGAGTGAAAGAAAGTAACAAAAACAAAAACAAAAATATTTAGTCGACTTGGCCAATATTTCTGACATTTGCCTCCGCCTAGCATTTTTATGAAATTTCCTTGCATCCAGCTGAGGATAAGTAAGCCGGGATTCAGTCAAAACAACCTGTATTCCTAGCAAATTCTGTAAACTTCTTAAGGCAATTATGTCCGAGAAGTTGACTAATTGACCCATTGAGAACTTCGACCATAAAGACTCTTTAACGACGCTTCGCAGCATCAGGTGTTATGGGCAATGAGAGTAGTGGGGCGCTGAACATGACCGGTCGATCCCCCTGACAGGGCACGACGCGTCAAAATCTAATATCTTGTACTCAAATATCTTTCTAGACTTAGGACAAATGTTTCTTTCCTATAGAGAACATTAACATAGACTTCGTATACTTAGTTCGATCTTCAAGGTCACTATCTAATTCCGTGACATCAGGTTCAGTACTTGTCCTATCGCCAACATACGAAGTTCAAGCAACCGATCTCTTGCACCCACTGTTCATACAGTTACTCTACAACAGTGGTAATCTAGGCTAGCCTAATATTGAATGTTACGGTTCGTCTATATTTGAGATTCTGAAAGGCTTGATGAATGATCGTCAGAGACTAGGATCAGGAAGACGCGTAATTTGGGTTGTCGTATCAACAGGTCACTAGACCTAATATAGTATAGTGCATCAACCACTATGTTGATATTTTATTTCTTTAACACAGGCAACAAGCAAAACAGGCTGATTGTGCTTTTATACAGAGCAAAAATAGGATATGCGCAATGGCCATTTATTATCTTACAATGCTTGTAAATTCCCAGGAAATTCTGATCCAAGAAATGCAGATGATGAAACTTCTCGACAATGGCAAACGAAATATTCAAATAATCGGTATTTTTCTTTTCAAACTTCTTTCGGAAACTGATGTTATGATCAGGATGTGTGATATCACTGAAATTGACAGAGTTTATTGATAGCCAGTGAACGTTTTGTCATAGTCATTTTGAATTTTCGGTAAAACACATCACGAAGCAAGTAACAGCGCCTCTCTAATTGAAAATCGCCACCTAGATTCAGTTTTATAAACGCGTGTTCAAGAGTTACTCTCAAGCAGAGTCTGGCCTAAAAAGATAGGTTGAATTCTCAGGGAGGAGGACCCAACTATATCTGCTTCTCATAGGGGTAGATATATTAATAGGTCTTGGGCTGTACGGGAAGAAAGACGGGGCCAATCTAATTCTCAAGCCTTAATCACTAAAATGGACCAAGAATAGACAAATTGTCAATTACCGTTCAGGCCTATGATCAATAGTTTTGACGCCAAACAATTTTCATCCATTTTGGCACATCAATCGACCAGCGCCTGGCTAACAGGCGCAAGCTTTTCATCAACCGATACTTGATTCCCTCACTCGCACAAGAAGGAGAATCGAACAAGTTGATCAACGAGAGAATGCACTAGGGAACTCACGCTTACGCACGGCAGCTGTAGGCCTCATCCTGAGCCGGTTTGAGCAGGTTCAGGTTCAACTACAGCACTGTAGCCTATGCACTCACTCCCAATGATCATAACAGTTATGCAGAGGATGTACATCAACAAGTCACTATATAAGCAACTGTCCATCAAGAATTTGAAAAGTTAGATTTTGTAATAGATGAAAATATAAAATATTTTATTGATTTAAGCCAGGTTGTGTTATTTATTTATCATAGTAATTTCCTTCAAGTATTCGAATTCAAATTCCAATAAAATGAGGATTTTTTAATTTTTAAAATGTTAATAGACGTTTTCCCTATAAAACAATAAACCATCAGTAAGCTAAGGAATTATCTCTGGCCTCGTTAAAGTGGCAGTTAATGAGCTCTAGAGGGAAAATTAATATTATAATTCAATAGCTCTAGGTTCTAGGTTCCTCGAGTGATTTATATTCTTTGAATTGCTTCCTCTCATATGTGTAAATCTTGCTGTAGAGGGTTGTGCGAAAGTAAATGTTCAGGCTAAGTCTTAAAAACATAAAATGTTCCATAGATATATTGTTAGCGTAAAAGTTATAATTTAAGATGATTGGCCAATTCTTTAAAATATCCCAAAGATTAATATCTAATATCTTCGGCAGAATTTATATTAACATAAACAGGGGGGGGACCCAGCAAAACTCTCACCATCGGTCTGAAATTAAACCAATTAGCGTTAGTCAACTCTCCTTGGCATGGAATATTCTATTCTGAGCTGAGTCACCAACTCTTCAGAAAATCGATTTGATTGGCAAGTTCCAATTTGGTGCCAATTAACTTTTTGGAGCAGGGGCCAGTGATTCGTGATTCGACTCAAAATATTTGATATGAGATCAGTGTAAAGGTTTTAGCTAATAAACGCTCTGGTTTCTCATCAAATGTCCATATTCAATCTCAATTTCAATTTCAAAATACAAATAAGAATACATTAACCCACAAACGTTGCATAAACCAAATTATGGATAACGTACGTTTTAATTCCATTATTTGAGGTGTTCTCTAGAATCCTTTAGGAATCCTTCATGGAGCTACGTAAGAATGAGATATTGATGATGCTTCATGAAGGAAGTATAAAGGGAACTGGATGTACCCACAGCCTCTGAATCTACATCTTTTCCTGTTGTACTCGTTGACAAGAGTTCACCGTTGGATTACCGCATCGTCGTCTATCAACTTCTTGCTACACTGATTCTATCATACACAAGACCTGAGGCAGTGAAAGACAGAAGTGATTGTGTGAATAAGTGACTCTTCGGCATCTTTCCGACATGCTATTCCACGTGTCCAAAATTGTGTCGGCACTAGTTTTGCTCAACATGAGCGTTTGTCTAGCGATGATGAATAGCAGCGGGCAAATCGAAAACCTTTCTGCAACTTGTGGAAATAGGGTTTATCAGTACAATCAAATAAAATATGCAAAGAGGCAAGGCCTGCAAGATTTAAGATTTTTGCTCCCAACTAGAGTAAACATTGACTCAATGATATATAAACCTAGCTCTACGGAAGAAATGCGAATCAAAGGACCGTTTTACTTGTCAATACTTAGTATACCCGGGCCAAATAGTAAGTTGTTCCCCATTCTTCTCAGCACCTCTGTAGAAAGAAAGATTTCTTCAAAGTATGGACTTTACTGATATTGGTTGATCAAAGAGCCTCGGGATTTCGTTGTATTTTCGACTGACGGTTATCTCGCTAAGGTGGTTACTGAGATTCAAGATGGAGAAAATGTGAGATACGAAGATTGCGTACTTACCTCCTCGTAAAGATTCTTTTGGCAAAAAGGTGCCGGCTTTTTTCTGGGGTCGGTTTGGCAACAACAAAACTAATCTGTCCCGAGTTGAAGACTTTGAGCGATACCTGACGTCGCTTTCGCAAATTTGATGTTAATCTAATTGATGTGTTCTAACTAAGCTATATGAATTTCATTTTCCCAATTGTTAATGAGGGTCTGACCCTTAGATTCTCGCATTCTTTGGACAAGTCAACTTCTGTAACCTTTCGTTTTCTTCATTTAAATTTCACTCTTCCTTCCTATCCCATACGTTATACTTTCCCTTTTTGACCTCAAAGATACCACTTTCTGAAGGAATGCCATATGTCATCCACTCAAGAATTTGCTATTTTGGAGTAGACATCACACGTTTTGGGGCGTGTTTAATGGAACTTCAAGTAACTCTGTAAAAGCTTAAGTCCTAACCGTTGAGCATCATAATGATATTAGTGATTTTTAGGTTTGGGATAGAAGCTGAATATAAAATTGAGGACTAAGAACTGAGGATTACAACCAAGGACTAATGACTAAAGTCTAAGGTCTAAGATGATTGACTACTATTCTACGCAATTCCATTGACATCATACATATATTTATGTGATGTCTTAGGCAACCGTAATGATATGCTATAGCGATAGTACAATATGTGCTCTGTTCGACATAATAAAGTTATGGGGGTTCCATGGACGATGCCATAACTTTTGTAGCACATGTTAAGAGGTCAGATACTCACTATATGCATGTAGATGGATACACGGCAACAGATACATTACCCCTTACATTCCGAATATCACAAAGGACTTTATAGAAAGTCATTTCTAGGTTGATGTATTATACTTAGTTTAGTTTATATTTTATCGTGTCGACTCTAGCCAGCTGCCAACGGCCACCGTGACTCAGAGTTACTTAACAAAATTTCTACCGGTATTCCATAGTCTGTTTCATCATGTTTAACAATGTTGGTGTAAAGGAAAGTTTTTTCCTCGCGCCCACCCAGACCGGAACAGGTAATATGGGTAGAATCAAGGAAAAGATCCGTGGAGTGTCTGCAAAGTATTTATACCTGCCATTGTATAGTAATGGCAAAAAGATTTTTTTTTTCCTAAGACGTTGGCTTCAGGAATCATTGTTTGTAGGGCATAATCGCCCATGGAAAGCACCTTTTCCTTGTACTTATTAAGGCTTTTCCAAACATCATTGTTTAGCCTGCTTTCATTTATCTCGAAAATTCCCTTGCAGTTATAAAAGTCTTGAGCCTTTATGTGAATGGCTTCAGAAATCATAATAGGTGAGTTTCCATTCAATATTCCGATATTTAGATCAAGTTGCTCTTTGGAATTTCGAATCTGACCTGAAAAACACTTGGTTGTCGCTCTAGATTCAACCAGATTTTTCAGGTATTCACGAGAGTATGGTGGCATCTGCTGCTTTATCCAAGTATGAAGCGAATTTACCTCATGACCTTCATGAGATAAATGCATGAACACTATCACAGAATCCTCCCTGGTTTTCTTATTCGCTTCAAATCTTGCTTTACAGCCGTAGCGTTTATCCCCTTTCGTATTTGGTCTGTTCTTTTTATCTGATCCAGGCAATGCTGCTTCTCTTGATTTTTCTATGGAGTTTCCATAAAAAATATACTTAAAGTAATGAATCCATCTGAGATTTTATGTAATACCTGTAGAATTTATAGCGATAAACTAAAGTATCTTATTTAATTATCTGGGAATCAGTCCTGGTCGTTTGATCACGATATAGGTAAAGGAGGATTAGGTTTATGGATAGGTATTTAATTTAGGTTAAAGAAGATGTTTTGGTAAGATAAATTATATTAGAGTAAGTATTGTATGTTTATCAATTGTAAGAAGTATATCTTTTTCTATATTTTATCAATAAGCATCCTACCGGATACTTATGCACAAAAAACTATTAGGAGCCATTATACCAAAACACGTTACGTCACTTTGATCAATCTCGATACAATTAAGCGCAGATCGATTAATTGCAGCTCGATTGAGTGCAGCCCGACTACATGCACCTCGACACTCCAATAATACCAGGCAACGTAGACTTAGTGAGAATTAGTTTAAACGTGACGTCTTCAGATGTTACGGGTTCAATAACAATAACGTGACATGGTCTGTGCTAAAGACTAAGGTTACTAATCACCTAACAATCCTGTCCAAGAGGTAGCTGGACACCATTCCCAATGGGGGATCACTGGAAAGTCCTAACTTGTGTATTTAACCTAGGTTTCCCTCTTGGGTAATTGCTTCCTCATAGATAAATATAATTAAATTTTGTGGCATTACTTTCGTGCTATACCGTTGTGAATTCCTCCCATAAAATCAAATACGGCATACTTTATACTTTTTGGACTTTTTTTGATTAAAACGTATTGTATTTAGACCATCTAATTTGCTCTTGTTCTGCCTTTAACCATCTTTCAAATGATTATGCGTCAGCAAATTCCTTGGAAGCTCAAGCGTCTATATTAAAATCTGGATCTACATTGTGAATTATTCGAGTTCGATATAAATGAGGCGTCAAAAAATGGAGCCAATTAGATGTTTAATGCATATTTTAGACTACTTTTGATATATATACAAGAATTAGATTTAGTTATGATTTCTTTTGGACCGATTTATCAACCATTAAATATCAATAGCAAAATTGTAGATGTCTATGTACTACTCTAAATTTTCGTAATTTTTCTATGGTATTTAATGTTATCAAATTTGAGTAATGAGGCAAAATATTCAGCTGCATCTTTGTTCCATAAAATTTAAAAAGCTCCCCAATCAAGCCTGTGGCAATTTAAGAGTCATGCAATATGTTATGCTCGATTTTACGATTTCGTAGAGATGTGATTTTCATTGAAGTTCACGACGAAAGGGCGTAACTGTAGTAATTGCTATTTATTGATTTAAAGCACACAAAAGCACAAATTTTTTGAAGCCAATCATTATATCGATTAGAATTGATGTTTAGGAACGACCCACTGCAAAAAAATTGGACATTTTGTTTAATTTTCTGAAAAGAGGGTAAATTTAAAACCCGCCGCCCCTGTAGCAGCGATCTCGATAACGCCGTTCAACCACTAGCGAGAAGTGAGCACAGTTATTTTACGGTCAGAATCGACGACAGTACCACGATTGCGTGGATAGAGATTTTTTGATTTATGGGTAGGATTAATGAGAAGAGAAAATGTAGAGGAATAGATGACCAGATGTAGTTGGGCTCTTCACGCTTTGTCTTCCGTCAATCACAGAACCTTTTAGATATCAATCATCCTTGAATATCTTTGCTCTAGTTCATTCTTTAACTTCCGATTCTCTTTTGATTTATTCGATTATCTTAGTACTTAGTCTATACTCCTCGGTCCTAAATTTTTTAGTAAGCTTCTATCTCAAACCTGACAATCACTAATATCATTATCATGCTCAATAGTAAGGATATAAGCTTGTACAGAGTTACTTGAAGTTCCATTAAACACACCCCAAAACGTGTGATGTCTACTCCGAAATAGCAAATTCTTGAGTGGATAACATATGAAATTCCTTCAGAAAGTGGAATCTTTGAGGTCAAAAAGGGAAAGTATGGGACAAGAAGGAAGAGTGAAATGTAAATGAAAACGAGAGGTTATAGAAGTTGACTTGTCCAAAGAAGGCGAGAATCTAAGGGTCAGACCCTCATTAACAATTGGGAAAATGAAATTCATATAGCTTAGTTAGAGAACATCTATTAGATCAACATCAAAGTTGCGAGAGCGACGTCAGCTATCGCTCAAAGTCTTCAACTCGGACAGATAAGAGACGAGACTCAACCAACTCAATCAAAGCCTTAGGCATCTGGAGAGCCGGTATGAGCTGCTACAAACTGAAGATGCGTAAAGAAAGTCTTCACATTAGTTTTGTTGTTGTTAAACCGATTCCCAAGATAAACCTGCACCTTTTTGCCAAAAGAATCTTTACTAATCTTTGCTAGGGGTAAACATGCAGTCTTCGTATCTCTTATTTTCTCCATCTTGAATCTCAGTAACCACCTTAGCGAGATAACCGTTAAGCGAAACTACAAGGAAATCCCGAGGCTCTTTGATCAACGAATATCAGTAAAGTTCATACGTTAAAGGAGTGTTTCTTTCTACTGAGGTGCTGAGAAAAGTGTGGAACAACTTACTATTTGGGCCGGGCGAATTAAGTTGTGACAAGTAAAACGGTCCATTAGCTTGTATTTCTTCTGTAAAAGTGTGTTTATATTGCTTTGAATCAATGTCTAGATTCCATGAGAGCAAATATTTTAATTCTTCCACGCTTTGCCTCTTTGCAGGGCGTAGATCATGGCTGTGGTAAACCCTATTTCCACAAATTGCAAAAGGGGTTTCGATTTGCCAGTCGTTATTCATCATCGCTAGACAAACGCTCGTGTTGAGCAAAACTACTGCCGACACAATTTTGGACACGTGGATTAGCATGTCGTAAAAATGCTGATGAGTTACTTGTTCACACAATCACTTTTATCTTTCACTGCCTCAGGTCTTGTGTATGATAGAATCAACGTGGCAAGAAGTTGATAGACGACGATGCGGCAATCCAACGGTGAACTCTTGTCAACGAGTACAACAGGAAAAGATGTAGATTTAAAGGCTGTGGGTACATCCAGTTCCCTTTATACTTCCTTCATGAGACATTATCAAGATCTAATTCTTATGTTGCTCCATGAAGGATTCCTAAAGGATTCTAGAGAATACCTCAAATAATGGAATTAAAACGTACGTTATCCAAAATTTGGTTTATGCAACGTTCGTGGATTAATGCATTCTTAGTTGTATATTGAAATTAAAAGTGTACGTTTGATAAAGAACCAGAGCGTTAATTAGTTAATTAGTTAAATAGCAAAAACGTTAATCTGATCTCGCATCAACTTTTAGATATTAATCTTCGTTGAATATCTTTGCTCTAGTTCATTCTTTGACTTATGATTCTCTTTTGATTTATTCAATTATCTTAGACCCCGGACCCACTATATACTGTAAATTGTGAATTGTGTCGCTCTGCTCCTCAGCAGCGGCCGCTAGTGAATCGCACTAAAGGATTTTTTTCAATTCCGTAATATCAGTTTTGATTGGTCCATATATGTGCCCTTTTGTTTAAATTAACCGTGAATTTGTCTCTTTCTTTTCTTTGGCTATTCGTAAATCTAGGACTTTCCTCAATTAAAGACAAATACCATATCTCGATATTACATTGTGTATCGTCTATTCCTGGTAAGATTATAGAGAATTCTATCATCGCTCTATTTTGCCAAATACTAAGTATTCAAGATTAATGTAATATAAAATCAGATAGAGAGAGAGAGGCTAAAAGAGTCGCGCTGATGAAAGGACGTCTTTCTATATTCACATCCCAGGTAAGGCTATCATTTTTGTCCTTTTAAATAAGAAAATCTTCATAAGAATTTACATGACTTGTACCCTAAGAAGAGAGCACATGAATTGAGTTTTAGAGGAAGGTGATTTTGCACACTTTTCTAACACTATGTAGGATTATTTTTCAGGTTTACCGCCCATTTGGTACCTTACAGCGATGAAGCTGCAACTAAACTTTATTACAGATCAAGTCTGGAAAACTTCGTCAATACTTAAACAATTTCTCTTTATTTAGGTTAGCATCATAATAAGAAACGAGAACTGAGGTAGGATGTTTGCACGTCATATTCGTTTAAAAAGCAGCCGTTTGGGCAAAACTCAGGCTCGCTTTATGGCGACAGTTGAATTAAATACTGTGAATCGGACCTTGCCTGTGAATAAAGCAAGCCCTTCATCGGCGCATGACCGTGCAACTTTTACTCTAAAGGTATAAATAATTCATTTTATTACCAATCCTAGCTTCTGACTGACAAAATGATAGGATGGACCTATTTTTCATGGTAAGAGTTTTGGAGCAAAGAGCAATATATCGGGCGAAGCAGTTTTCACTACTTCGCTTGTTGGTTATCCCGAGTCAATGACTGACCCTTCTTACCGGGGTCAAATTCTCGTCTTCACCCAACCACTCATTGGAAATTATGGGGTACCTTCTTCAGTACGAGACTCGAATAGTCTACTTAAGTACTTTGAGTCTCCAAATATTCAATGTATGGGCATCGTCGTCGCGGATTATGCGGAAAAATATAGTCACTGGACAGCAATAGAATCCCTTTCGGAGTGGTGTACTCGAGAGGGTATTCCCGCTATTTCAAATGTTGACACTCGTGCAATTGTAACGCATCTACGTGAAGTCGGCTCATCTCTTGCGCGCATCACTATTGGAGAAGAATATGATGCTGATCAAGATGAAGCGTTTATCGACCCTGGTCAAATTAATCTTGTGAAGCAAGTTAGCACTAAAGCACCATTTCACGTCCCCTCAACTAATGGCGATCTACACATTGCTGTCATAGATTGTGGAGTGAAAGAAAATATTCTGCGATCACTCATATGCAGAGGTGCGAGTGTCACTGTACTCCCTTATGATTTCCCCATTCACAAGTCAGCGCATCATTTCGATGGAGTTTTTATTTCCAATGGCCCTGGTGATCCGACACATTGTCAGCAAACTGTCTATCACCTCTCAAGGTTAATGGAAACTTCTCAAGTTCCAATTATGGGTATTTGTCTTGGACATCAGCTTCTTGCACTTGCGGCCGGGGCACGAACTGTGAAGATGAAATATGGAAACCGAGCGCATAATATTCCTGCCTTAGATTTGATTAAAAATCAATGCCAAATTACGAGCCAAAATCATGGATATGCTGTTGATTTTGGCTCATTATCAAGTGAATGGAAAGAATTCTTTGTGAACTTAAATGATGGCTCAAATGAAGGTAGGTTAAAGCTTCTTCCATAAATTTTTCGTGCAAAAATCTTCTCAATACTGAATGGGACCTAACAATCATTAGGCATGATTCATCGTACACGCCCTATCTTTTCAATTCAATTTCATCCAGAAGCTAAAGGTGGCCCCATGGATTCTGCTTATCTCTTTGACATGTATATCGAAAATTTACTGCGTTACAAGAATGACAAAAGTATCTATCCTGCGGCTCATGGTAAGGATAATCGGCCGAACTCATTATTAGTTGATATTTTATCGAAGGAAAGAGTAGGCGTAAGTCCATCTAGGATAAGCACTTAAAAATTTTAAAAATTTTTATCAAAGATTGTTGTTACCATAAAGTATTTGTTGTTAACAAAACAGACACTTACTTGGACGGTGTGTGAAGCGTTCTTTATTTATGATACGAGATGTTAATTTTTCTTATTTTGCTTAGGTAATTTAATACTTGAGATCAAACCTTAAATATATAATACGAAAAAATATCTAGAAGGATATTTATTAAAGTTCAACGGTTCTCAACTTCCAAAATTTGACCCAATAAAAAAGACTAATTAAGTTGGAAAATGTGGCCGCAAAAGTCCAAAATAAACACTCTGGTCACTTGATCCTCGCCTAATAGTTATTATTAGATCTGGCCTAATTATTAATTTTGCCTTAGGCTTATATATTAGATCTAGTTATTGAATATGCAAGGCAAAGAGTTTCAAAAAAAAGGCCCGACGAAACAGTAGGAGAATGTCTGAGGCCTGGACACTAGAGCCACTGGAGGCACGCGTATTTCCAACTTTTCGTCTTCCGAAAATCGCGTATATTACGATATTTTATTATGCTGAAAAAAAAAGACCTTGGGACAAAGTTTAATGTCAAAATATCTGTAAACTATTTCTGAAAACTCATCAAAAAAAAAAAGGGATGTCAATTTAGTCCAATCCATTAACGCCCTTTTGGAAGATGTTTCTCTTTCGTTATTTAAGTGACGCATGTTTCTGTTGGCTGTGAAGATGAATTTTCAGGTTCATAACGAATAGGTAGAAACGCCGGTCTTTAAAGTGCTATAGCCTTTTTTTTCTTTTTCTTAAACAGCTTTACCTTACCGTTGGATGATTTCCCAATAAATTGGATAGAATTATAATATATTTCATGATGATGATGGTCTTATATTCTTAGTCTAGTTAATATCTATTTCCTTTTTCCTTATTCAAAGAAAAGGAGATAAAGTAATAAATTACTTGATTTTTAGATTGAAGTAAGAAAAAGGGGACACAAATAAAGTGATAACATGGTAAGTTGTAAAATATAGGCCTACAGGTGACACTAAATCGACGACCTGTGCTTGTTTGGTTCCAACTAACTGTCGTGAGTGTTCAAGGCAAATGTCCTAAAAGTGTGCTAGATATCTAGAATACATGATCTACCAATCCACAGCATTGACTATCCGTTGCCCAGCCATTCCCAATATCGACACAAACTAGTTCAAAACATTGGATTGAAAAGGTGAGAATGTTTTGATCATGGCTTAAAGATTACAGATTGGGGAATCTTCACAAGGGAAAAAGCTCAGCCATTTAAGGATTCGTTTTGTTTACATACTTGTTTACTTGAATTGAGAAAAGTTCATTGGAATTTACAAGGGTTAAAGTGCAGCTAGACCTGAATGGACACATCTTTCCGAATTGGGCTCAGCTAGCAGGGGTATGGGTAAATCCTGAGTGACGCGTCGGGAATTATGAACAGTTGCAAAGCGGGCTGATACAGAGTTATGACGGGGAAATAGTAGATTTTATAGTAGTTGACATAAAGGTGTTGAGCGTGGATTGGCTGAAAACTGGTTAAGGGGTGGGGGGGGGGGGGGCAAATAACATTTCCCTAGATTTGACTTAAATCAAAATATTTATTTCACCGGGCTGGTCTGAAAGTAATATATCGTAACTCAACTTGGAATATTCTAAGACAGGTTCGTTATGTACTTAGTCGCGAAAATGTGACACCTAAACAAGCTCAAGGTCGGCGGGAGCCCACGCTTTGCTCTCTCAGATAACATTGATATAGCTGAGAACCTTTTGAAGACAGTGATGGGCCAACGTTTGATTAATTGTTGGAATTTGATTAGTGTTTGTTGTGTGATAGTTTCATGAGGCTTTTTTTCAAGCTCGATTTGGGCAGAGTGTACAAAATCATTCGCTGGTGAAAATCACCATCTAAAATTTCCCTGGTCAGATTAAGATTGAGTGTAATCATGCCGAATTGAGTTTAGTGGATTTATAATGAAACACTGTATGTCGAGCCATGTGACAAGTAAATACGCTAGAATATGCAATATGCGAAAAAAACCCTTTTCAACTAATCGTGCACCCAGAATGACAATTTAGCGCTAAAATTGCCTTGTAGAAATCTGTATCAGACTGTCTAGCGCGACTTTGAGCAGAATTGCAGGGTAAAAATTATACTTGTTTACTTGTTTTACGGCTCGAGATAGTATAGCATAGTCATAAGTGTTCTAAGGAATTAAATTGTATATTTATGTCGTAATTATCGAGATAAAATTGCTTTGCATCATCTCATGAATTAAATTTTCAGATGTGAAAAAGCAATTAGTTAAAAAATATGTTTTGAATCGAGTTGGTATCAAACGAACAATTATACAATAATTACTGTTACTGGTGGCGTTTTTTCTAACCAATGAAGGCTTTTCTTAACATTGTAGCAATAAACAATAAAATTAATATAAATCTATCAATTCATGTTAAAACCACTCAATCTGGTCATTTTCGGAGGAAGATGAAGGGATTCGAAATTGGTGATGTTGCTAAGGACTGGCCCACTAGATGTATTGCGGCTTATATTTCAAAGTCCTGTCAGGGCCGTCGCTATTGCTAAATCCAAGCCTCTCCGAGAATAATGAAATTCATGTGCTACTGTCGAAAAGCCCCGTAAATTTCCAAGGCTTAGTTCCGATTAAATTAGTAATTTAGCTGTCAACACTGGTAAAAATTGCTCGCGAGAGTATAACAATTGAATTTTAGATATTTTTATACTGTCTTATATGCTCTGGTGACGTAGATGCCTAGTATTAAATAATATTTCTCGCGTATCACCCGTCATATAAAAGCTATGGATATATATCTGTGAAGATAAATTGATAGATATTTTTAATATTAATTCCAAGCAGATCATTTATAATTCAGATTGAATGTTACGAATCCTTTTTCTCACAAGAATTTCAGATGTATGACCCTCGGAAATGTGGGGAAATAAATCCAGATGGAATAAACAGGTAAATTGTTTTCAGTTTAAAGTGTTTTTTTCGGATAAATCTTTACTTGGTTTAATATAGTTGTTGAATAGAATCTCCATTGGAAGTTGTCCTAATGGCTTAAGTGCAATTCATCCAGTTTTCTGCAGAAAAAAGTAAATCCAAAGAATTCATATTCAAAGCTTACTAAATTCCATTAGTATGAAATAGTACATCAACTTTTATTATCAATGAGTGTGACTCTATTATATGACGTCTCAAATTTCATCACGAGTGAAAAAAATTATGTAATGGATGATTAAAATAAATATATAGATGAGTGAAGAATCCTTTCAAAAACTCATTTCCATACAGAGCTTGTTATTTAGAAGATGTTGAAATTAAAGTTTCAATCATAAACTCATTAATCATTAATCTTGGATACCGTATATGATAGCTGTGGAGAAAACATCAATCTATTTTATCACCTCCTCCATTAGAAAGGAGCTTATTCTTGCCCTTCGCAAGTAAACCCTTTCCTGCCTTCCCTGCCTTGCCACTTAAAATACCTGCTGTATGAAACAATTCTTTTCCTTTTGCCTGAACTTGTTGGCTTTTCAACTTATTAGTTGAATGAATGTTTTGTGTATTCGAAATATTAGAGCCCACAGTATATTTCATGTTTGATAAATGCGGTAATGAAGATAAGTTAACATCAATAAAATGTTCATTATGAGGCGAAAGAGCATTATAATTGCTGCTGGTCAATTTTTCTCGAGCAAACATGAATGTAGCTGTTTCATGTAGACCCGAACTATTATGAGAAGCAATAGGATTTTCATATTCTGAATGCTTCTTCTTCAACTCCCTAATCCAAATACCCAGTCCAATATCAAAATTAGCAAATATCTCTCGCATTTCATCAAAATTCCGTGTCTTTTGTTGCGAGGACTTTAATTTTAACGTTTTTCGGAAGGATGGCAATCTTACAGCACTTAAAGGTGCTGTAAGAGAAAGGCTTTGACATTGAATTGGAACCGAAGGAATAGGATATAAATCCTTATTCATACAACTCTGTTCCGGAGAAATTTCATGTAAGCGAACATTTGGTAACACCTTTGCAGTGGATTGAACTGAATAAGAGAGATCTTGATCTAGTAAGAAAGATTGAATGTTATTAGTCTTCTTTGTTTGAGTGGAGCTTGCATCTATTTCCTCACTATTTTTCTCAAAGTTATCTGCTATAGGGCCAGGATTCCCTTCAAAATTACCTTGTCTAGACAGTTCAAAGGAAGTAGCTTTTTTTTCAAAAGTTAATAATGAGTCATTTTCGAGATTCAAGTCAGATTGAAGTTTACATCTAGCGCTTGAATCAGATGCAACTGATATAGGCGAGACTGAAGTATTATCTTGTAGCTCGCATTTAAAGTCGGATTGTAGACTTAAAATACTAATAGGGGAGACAAAATGGCTTTCGTCTTCCACAGGATATTGAGTCGAAATTGACAATTGTGGACGTAATAAAGCATTATCATTTTGTCGATTAGGTGAAAGAGGAGCTACAAAAAGTGTATCATTTTCCGATAAAGCCATGGAAAAGTCTTCGAATTTTTTCTCAACAGAAAGTTGTGATGAATTGGATATTGAATATAGTTCATTCTTCAACTTCATTGTTGAAGCCCAATAGTTATCATATTCGCTGGGAAGATACGTATTCAAATGATCTTCAGCACTATTTAATAATTCAGTTACTTGATTAAAGTTATCTCTTTCATCATGGTGAAGAGTTAAACTTTTCACGATATCTTGCTGTAACTTTTCACCCTCGTAATTAGACAGAGATTCTAACGTAGAATCTATTGTGGGTTTATCACCAAACTCAGAATGATTAGAGTTCTCGAAGTTCTCAGATTGCCTAGCTTCATTTACAAGTTCATGATCGGGTGGTTCGAATTTTTTTGACCTTCCGATTTCATGAGCAGAATTCATTGTTGTGGCTTTTAAATCAAACGGTAAAGGATCAGAATTTATGTTTTTGGATGTATGTTGAGCTAATGAATGATGTTTTTCTAAATCCTCCATGGTACTATTTTTAGCTACCACTATAATGTTAGGATCTAGAAAATTTTGGCTAAGAGAGAAAACGCTCTTGTCATTTAGCTCACTGGGTTCTTGCATCTTTTCCGGTCGCAAAATTCCATTTCTGTATGAGAATTTGGGAATTATATCATTATCATCGTTTTTGGTGATAGTTTCCTGTGTTAAAATACTCGTAGATGCAGTGGGATTTTTAGTTGATGCCAAACCTAGCTTGTCTGACTTTTCTTCTTTTTCTCTTGGTTTAACTGTTATCTCATGATTAGAAGCTACAAGTGGATTTGAAGAAACTTTATTTGAATCAAGGTCAGTTTGTGTTTTGTGAACATTTTTTGCTAGGCTACCATCATCATAAGTAGATGTTTTCTCTGCCAAGTCTTGACGAATACCTCGTATGCTATCTTTACTCTGAACAACATCTATAAGACTGTTTCTATTATTATCTACTTCAGCATTTTGTAAAGTATCTCCTGAAGATATCTTAAAGAAATTATTTAGACTTTGACTTTTTATTTCTGAAGCCATACCATGGGGACCACTGCTCGTAACAAAGCCATTACTAGTTGTATTAGAGCTTAAAGAGTCGGCATTATTTTCACCACCTTCAATCCGAGAGAGCAAGGACTTAGGTTCATCAGCTTTATCAAAGACATAGTGTGTATCGAAATCAAAGTTACTCTCTGCTAAAGGCAATAGCTTCAAATCTGATATGACAGTAGGAATTTTTTGACTATCCTTTACATTGGTAAGCAGATTCTCTGATTCTATGTGAGAAAAAATGTCTGTGCCAAACATTGAGATTCGGCTAAGATTTGGCAGTTGGGGCTTAGATAACTCAGTAAGATTAAGATCAATAGAAGTTGAATTTGAATTTGAATTCGGCTCAGAGATAGAATCTAAAAAACTCGTTTTCCATCTGATTTCATCATGATCTTGATCTAAAGTTTTGCTTGAACTTTCAACTTCAAAGAATTCTTTACCAAAATTCTCGTACTTGGGGCAATTTTCGTTTTCTTCTCCCCTTTGATAATTATCTTCAGATGGCACAAAGGGAAGGGGCTTATCCGATGTAGAAGTCACAACATGATTGTACCCTGAAGTGCTCGGACGTTCAACCATAGTATTCCCCCAAAGCTTATCCCGTGACATCATGGGATGAGAGTATGACTTTGAGAATGGAAAGGTTTTTTGACTGAAATTATTTGTTCGAGGAGACGTATATGATGAGATAGAAGACTGGCTCCGTTGTTTTTGAGAGTCATTTAAGCCATGTTTTGGTTGGAACGCAGAGGGTCTAAAGACAGCTTCTGTGACATCGGTCCTTCTTCTACTTCTCCCAGGAACGAGAGAATCTGGATGTGCGACGGAAGATTTCTTGATGTTATTCTCAGTTTGTGGTTTAACGATTTTTGATGAACTTCGTTGCGGAGCGATTTTTTCCGGGGGGGATTGATGTTGATGACGTTGAATGACGTTGCTAGAAAAGAAGCGTGATTCGTCATTATATTCGAAGGAATTGGCGCGAGATCGGGAATCCTCCTCTTTGGGTAATGCTGGTAGATTCCGATTATTGAGCTTACAACCGCGGTGTTGCTGAGTAATTGTGAATTACCGAGACTCAGATATGTTCTACCAGAAGATTGTTGTGATTTATTTGACTGAAATGGTGGCTGAGACAGATGAAAATCTTTTCTGGAATTCCAATCATTTTCAAAATTATCAACCGATCTGGCTTCAGCCCATCTTCTGTGTTTTCGATGATTTTCATTTGTCTGGCAGGGAGAAGTAGTTGATGGTAATGTATTAATCGCGGCTGGCGTCGCCCGGGAAGCAAACCTATGTTTACGTCGCGTCAGCCAGCTAGAAGACACCTTGGGAAAAGTTCATATTTACATGGGCAGCTCATCGCAGAACGAATATGGCAATGATCGCGCCATGATATGATCTGCTTGTTGATATGTGTTTTACGCGGCATTTGTTCATTTGAACATGGATAAAAAGCTGCTAGATGATTGGTTGTAATGACTGATTTGCAAACCTTAAAAATAGAAGATAAAAAGATTCCAAATGGATTGATTGACTTCGTTCTCTCCAAAAAATACTGATTCTAGTCGATAAAATGTTTAACTTCAAAAATAATAAAAGATTAACGCATATTTCCATCAAAGACTACGGGAGAAGAAGATTAGAAGATAAATTCGGAAACAAGGTACGGCACTCAATTTCCCTGCTAAGCTTGTTTTGTTAAACAGGCCGATGATGTCATTAAAAAAACCACGCAAATTACAGTTCTAAATATAATCAAAGACTTTTTTATGCCTGAGGCATAAATATATTGAATATTAGTCAAATTCTAAATCCAATCATTAAGTTTATTTGCGCTGTAGATTCCTGTAACATATACAAAAACGCAAATGGTCGTCTTATCCTATGAACTGCAAACATTTACATTCATTAAAGAGTCAACGAAAACAAAAAGTTAAAGACCAGGCGTCAAAATAGTTTAAACAAAACAGAAGTGTTAAAAGAAGTCGAAGGCATCTCTAATGCAAATCAACTGATAAGTTACTTCGAGAAACATATCGCACCATATGCGCTGAGTCAAACAAGCTTCACCTCTTCTCCTGAAATATCCCATAGTTTACTGCCATGACAGTATCATCTATTCAAGATAGGACAAATGAATTCAAGTCTGTTCTATCCCAAGTGCAGAAACGACAAGTTACCTCTAAAATAGGAGGTCAAAGACAACCACTTCTTTCAGATTCCCAAAAAGCTGCTGCAAACCCAAACATTAATAGAGATGGGAAAGTTAGGAGGTCAGAATTTGCGCGGAGGGCAGCAGACATTGGAAGAGGGATTGCAGCTACGATGGGAAAATTAGAGAAGCTAGCTCAGCGTAGGATATCTCTACATACTAATGTTCTAAATTACACTTATTAACTTTTCTTAGTGGCAAAACGGAAAACACTCTTCGATGACCGACCTGTTGAGATTAATGAGTTAACATCAATTATAAAACAAGACCTTTCCTCGTTAAATCAGCAAATCTCATTATTACAAAACCTTTCACGAACACAAACCCCTAAGGCAGATCAAGAAAGAGAACATAATAAAAATGTGGTCTTTTTATTACAAGGAAAGCTCACTGATGTATCAGTTAACTTTAAAGATGTACTTGAAGTACGAACGAAGAATATTCAAGCTTCCCGTGCCCGCACAGAGAATTTTGTTTCCTCTGTGTCAGCTCACGTAACCTCTCCTATCACTCAATCAACTTCTCCGCTTTACAACACTCCTAACAGGGGATCACCGGCGTTGGGACAAGATCTTTTATCATTGAACCCCGTTGGAGATCAGCAACTTCTAATGATGGAGGAGGCTCAGCCTACAAATACATATATACAACAAAGGGGTGAAGCGATTGAAGCGATTGAACGCACTATTAGTGAACTCGGTGGTATTTTTAGTCAACTAGCATCTATGGTTTCAGAGCAAAATGAAATGATACAACGTATTGATGCAAATACAGAGGATGTGGTAGATAACGTCCAAGGTGCTCAGAGGGAGCTTTTAAAGTATTGGTCAAGAGTTTCTGGTAACCGCTGGCTGGTTGCGAAAATGATGAGTGTATTGATGGCGTTTTTCTTGTGAGTCTCCTCTTTTATTATTCGTTATCTGACTAATTCTTCACAGAATATGGGTACTTGTGGCAGGATAAAAATGTACTTAATAGATATTTGGCTTGGTAGTTTTTGGGGGCGTTAAGAGTATTGGTATAATTTGCAAAATTTTGCTTCTTACAAAAACTGTGCGATTAAGATATAATGTTGCGCATTTTTAATCTAATACATGTTAGCTCTTTTTCATCTTCTTTTATGGTCTCTGTGACTGTTTTTGAATAAATTTTCTCTAGTGAGTTTTATGTTGTTTCGGCAATTTTAACAAGAAAGTGCCTCTTCATTTTTGCTTTACGATATTTGGGGTTTAAAAGCTTCTCATCACTGTTGACATAAACATAAACCAGTTTTTCTTATAGGTTTCTTCTTTTTTAACTTCTCGATTGAAGTAGAGGAGAGCACGGTCAAAGAAAACGAGGTATGCTATTCTTTGTCGAAGACTTTATCAATCACAGTTCAAAGAAAAGCTACGCATGAAAATAATTTAATGTTACTCGGTACAACTCGTTCATTTTGCTTTCGAAGGCCAGTGTCTATTCTCGTCAAAGGACTCCCTCATCTGAAATATTTCCAAGTACCTTCAACTAACTGCTTACTTTTTACCTCACAGAGTCCATCTTGAAGAATTTTTTTCGTCCCTTTTTTAAAATTTCTCTGGATTCTCTTATAGCCTAAAACTCTAAATCGAGTTGATACTACACAGCTTCAAGATAATGGCCAGACTAATCTCATGGGATTTTACCTGGTAAGAAGTAGAGCCTGGGCCAATAGTTCAGATAAAATAATCGCTGCCTTGTAACGACTAAGTATGATTAATGAAATAATTTCAGACATTCTATGAAATAAATAAGAAGCTATCAAGTAAAACTCACGAAAAACGCATGGCTTCATAGTCAGAGAAGGAAGAATATTGCATAATTTACCTATTAATCTTTCTATCTATTTTTTTTTTAATAACTTTGCTTTAAGAAAACTTTTCTATAAGCTTCATACACTAATTCTGTAACTCTGCTGATCATTTGTCCGAAATTCATGCTTGATTAGACTAATTGCTAAAAGCAGTTCATCAAAAGACACCTTAATGAATTTGGTAATGCAAAGATTGGGATCTAAGTGGCTACACAATATCGTATCTGTAAAAATAATATGTTTGAACTGTTCATATTAACACCCTATGTAAACATCTAACACTAGATAGTTCTTAAAGAAGATTTATTTAAAACAATACATCTCATAGTTACAGTATGCTTTAAGTAACGCTTCAAGTAATGAAGCTTTATACAAGGGTCTTAGACCTCAAGACTTTCAATACTTTGACGATTATTTCTACTATGCACTAAGTATACTGTCAAGATGCCGAGTTCGATATATCAGTAGGAACTGAGGAGGCAACATAATTTTTTCCCCAACATGTCTTAGGAGCTACATATGTAATCATTAGATCCGGGACTAGAATTTCTTTTTTTCATCAACAGTGTCATTTTTTCTGAAGCTTCAAAAAATAAGGCGCAGTGTAATCAAAGATGGTCGGATTCATAGAGTTGTGATAACTTCACAATACCTATTTACCATTCAGCAAGATAAATAGCTCGAAATTTTGCTCAATGTGATGAATGTTGCATAATAGAATAAGTATCAATGTATAAAAAAATCGTTTCTCCTATAATTCTTAGAAATTACGTGAGATAGGAAAGAGAGATACCCAATTTCATGAAATGTATACCAAGATTCATTACTAGATACAGGTCTCCAAATAAGCCACATTGTAATTTAAGTTATGTCCAATTACAAAAAGGAAACTCCACTGGCCTCTCGAGGAAATATGGCTTGTTTGCTTGTCAAATATTTCTTTCAAACAAACAACTCATTGTGCAAAATAAAAGAAGCTAGAAACTTTGAATAATACTATTTATCATAAGCTTACTATGGTGAAGTTAGCTTGGTCTTCTCAATTAAGTTGCCAATTAAGTCATAGAGGTTACTAAGGAGGATGCTCAAGACATTATGATTGCATTTATTAATCTAGATTGTGGTTGTCATTTAAATTAACATCTCAGATATATCCGTCGTCATCAAGCTACAAGTATTTGATCAGGCTTCAGAACAGTTAGAGAAAATTGACATCCCACGAGATTAATGAATCTTCAAGGAAGTTCAAAAAATCTCCTTCGCAAGTTATTAGGAATTTCTAACAACTTGTGGGAAGAATGCCCAATTAGACTCTCAGTAATGAGTATTTACATGTCCTTCAAGCAAGAATTACCTCAGGTAGACCAATCAGCTAAGGACTATATTCTCATAGATCTGGAAGACTGTTCAAAAAGGTGCTGATGGTTTTCTAACTGCTTGGAAAGCTTTGGCATAATCAAATACTAAATATCTTGCTCAGGATGCCTGGAAAACACCAATTCGTGAATTTTCATTTCAGCCTTTAACCCTGGGGTAATTGGAGAAGACCTAGTTACAGCATCCATAGCATTTTCTCTAATACGTTATCAAATCCCATAGAAATTTTGGTGTGGCAGTTACATCTCGAGTCAGATCTCATTACAGGTCTCTAAATTCTTGCTAATAACCTGTGGTATATAAGAATAGAGATCTTGAGCCTAGATCTCAAAGTCTAATGATTAACATTCAAATATTGTAGCATTTTTTCCTACAAGCCATTAATTCTGATAGACTGACTACAAGTTACCCATTTTGTCTTGGAAAATTATCTAAACTTTATGCGTAGATAAAAACCGGTCCACAAGCCCACAGAAGCCTCATCACTCGATTTCCGTGGACTATTAACCCTCGGCTTTTGTAATAACTGATTAAATCGCACGTAGTAAATGTGATTTGTTGATCTTTAGTCGGACAATGAACGGTTGATAGACTCAAATAGTTAATTGTCCAATGTTTAAGATTCAAATATTGTAGTATCTTTTCCTACAGGGGAGATTTTTATGGTAAATAATTCTCTTCTCTGGGGGTTGGGACAATTACTTATGAGGAGTAAGTAATTACGACTGCAAGCTATTGGTGATTTTCGTTTCGCTAAGTACACTCACTGGACTGGATTATGTTTGATACCAACGATAGCCAAATTCTGCAAAGGACTTTTGGAAAATGAATAGGCAGGTCATATAAATCGATGCCGCTGCATTCTAATCTAAATCCAACTTGTGGAAATACCTTACGACTCGGAATTAGTGTAGCGCTTAGGCCCCCATCTGTAGCTTTTTTGGAGCTGCTTGACAATTACAGGAAGAGTAAATGTTATGATTTTCCGACGACTGGGAACCTTATACAGTGGACAAATCCACTTATCTACTATGGTATTCATGGAAAATATAGAAAAAATGTCCATGATGAATTACCGAGCACAGTCTCTTTGTTTGGTCAATTTGATGTAGAGCTCATTCCTCACTACACTGGTCCATATGGTCCAAGTAGAATTTTTCATGTTGGATTCAAATTTCAGCATGAAGTCCTGGAACAGATGAGATTAGCTTTTAGCAGGTGGGGTGGAGAATGTTTCTCTCATGATGATATACCTCGATCTTCTTCAAACCATCAGCTTGGCCCTCATTTATTCTATCCAATTCAAGTAATAAAAACTGAAGATAAAATAAATGTGCAATATGCTATTAAAGAGTTGACTAGTTTACTAAGAAATTTTGGAAATATCTTCACGGCTGACAGATTGCTCTTACAAGAATACTGGTCGAATATAGACAGCACGCCTATATATTCTTCAACACTAGCAGCTTATCCGCTAGACTCTTCAAAAAATCGAATATTGGAGGGATTATCTAAACTGAGAATTTTAGCATTGAAAGAAGAAGTGATAGATAGCCACAAGCAGAGAAGCATTTCTACTTATACTTCTGAGAAGATCGTAACTCGAGTCAATATTCGAAGAATAATTGGTATACCAAAGTACAACTATGAGAAAAGAATGTTGCAGCAATATACGGAAACAGAACTCTATCATGGTCTTTTACGAAAGGTGGAGAGCAAGAAACATGTTCTTAATGGACCAATGTATTATACTAACAATTTCCCGATACCTACGTTAGAAAATCAAATTACGAGATTTAAAGATAAGAGATTTGTACAGAAAGTTCCAACCAATCTAAAAAACTTCAATCCAGAAGGAGAATTAATTAATTACTCAAAAAACTCTTCAGGAAGAATCTCATTTAGAGAAAGTAAACCAAACGCAAATCTCAGTCGCTGCCTTTTCACTGAAAGCACTTCAAAATTTGTTCCTCGTTGTACCAGACAAGAAGCCCGAAGGCTTGAGACAGAGAGATTAAATCGTCCTCTGATAAGATATGAAAAAAGTGATCTGGTTATACGATACAAGTACCATACATACGATATTCCATTGGAAAAATACAAATGTTACATCCACCATGTCTCTCCCTGAAACTGCGAAAATGACTTAGCATTGGATTATGAATTTAATTCCTTAAATCATAATGTCCATGTATTGAATTCTCGAAATTGTAGCAAGGGAATTTAGCTAAGTATTTAGCATATTCATTTGTGCTAATAATCTAGTCAGGCGAAAACTATGTTCTAAATCGTAGTTGGGGTTTGAAAGAGAGAAATTCGAGCTAGTGTACAGAACTTCATATCGAAGACTATTTAACTTTTAATAGACTAGTCCATCTCGAGATAAACGATACGATTCGAATTTAGATTTTCAAGCCAGTTTAACTACTTGTCTAAAATAGTAGATTTTTGCTGCTGAGAGTGGTAACATTACCTTAAAACTTTATCAAAATATTCGTTTACATGCAGATAAAGAGCGAGTTTATGGTCTTTTTTCAGACGTCTTTATCTATTTTTTTAACTCTTTTCTACATTACTCTCGCTTACACGAAGAGTAAAATCCAAATTTTTGATTTTCTCTATCTCATCTTTGTTTAAATTTTCCTAATATATAAAGCAAGGACTAAATCCAGTTATGACTATGAAGTTATACATTCGACCTACGGGAGTAAGACTTAAACTCAAAAAAGGGCTCTCGAAAAGATGAAGTAAGTTTTATTTTCGCGCACTCCTTACAAGTGCTAATTATTTCAATTTAGAAGTAAAAGAGTATGATGTGCCGACGGCATTTCTAAACGCTAAGCTCAATCAAAAGTTTTATGCCAAGGTTCCTGTGCTTTAGATAGACTAAAAGAATCGCCTCTGCTATAGTATGAAGAGTTTAAACCCACTTTGGTCAAGCTACGACTGAAGGCTATGTCAGGCTTTCCATATCTATTATTCTATGTTGATGATATCGTAATAAAATGTCAAAACTCTAGTAAAACCCTACAGAGCGATTTTTAACATAAACTAGTTCGTAAACACAACTTAAACATCGTGGGTAAGTCAGCTTGGTCTCTTCGTGTTGGAGTCATACGCGATTGTCTCAATTGAAAAACATGACTCGAACAGGACGCGTTTATCGAAAAAAGTCTGCGCTTGTTTTGGTCTTGAAAATAAAGGGAAGTGTCGAGAAAGACCCATCACCAAAAATTGGCTTCAGCCAGTTGAAGAGCCAAATGAAATCCGTATTGAATTCCCATAAGAAAAGATGCTTCGAGTTAAAAATTGGCTTCAAAGTGGAGGTCCCAATGGACAGTATGACATGGCTAAAATAATTGACCATTTGAAAACAAGCAGTCGAGTCAGTTTTCAATAGCAGGTAAAAAACTCGTACAAGTGAAGCAAGGAGCTCGACAGCCCTTCAGTAGATTTCTACGCCAGTATGAAACTGAACTTTAAATAGTGAGGTGAAAACACGGGGATCCACTAGTGAAAATTGTCCACCTAGAGAATGATCTAACTGAAACGCTTGAAAAGGCAGTTATAAGAATTGATAAATCCCAATTGGACAATTATGCTCATTGTCGTGACAAAGTACGAGAAGTTGCAGAAAGACTAGAAACGCACCCGCTCAACAAGAATCTGTCTGAAAAACTGAATAATGATGATGTCTGTACCCGTTGATCCAAAACTAACTGGCCACACACATCATCCTCCATTATTTTACCTTTCGAGTCGTGGCTCACGCCAAAGTTATTCTAAACGCCACTTTTACTTCTAAGTCGTGAAGGTATTCGGGGGCCCGGGAGATGAAATCCCCAGAGCGATTAAAATTTTCTTTTTTTTTTCCATTAAATAAGACATATTTTAAAAAAGTATGTTTAGTTCACCATTTCTCATTGACTAGATAAATAATGAATTGTACATTAGTTAACTCACTAGTTGATACAGGACACAATATCATTACTTGGTGTAGCATTGGTTGACGATAAATATCTTTAAAGCACTCAGAAAGAAGTTTACCTTTTTCCAGGTCGCCCTCCCTTTTCGCAGAATGTCTCGAGATAAGTAACTTGTTCCCCCGGAAAGAACTAGATATTCTTTTTTCAAAAAAAAAAGTAGTAGATTTGACCAAGTAAATCCCCGGGTGGGACTCTCGCTCTGTTTGTCAAGAAAACTCGTGGTCTCCGTTTTTGTGTCGGAGTCTGAATGCCATCACCAACACATTGATCGTAACTTTCATCTACTTACCCTTATATCCAGAACTCTAAGATTACCAATAACACACTTGCAATACTTTCAAGGAATTATTTATTGGCCAGATATGACGGCAGTGGAACGGAGGTTTTGTCGAAATCACGATGTTTGTGATCGTTCTCACGAGTGGAGATCCACTAGGCAAGGGCTTTTGCTCCCTCTTCCTATCTCTGAAAGGTTTTATAGCGAGCTGTTTATTGACTGTAGACTTTGATGATAGTTACAAGTAGACTGTTGAAATGTTGCACGCTTGAAACTGACTTCTATGAAAGCAGAAGTTTACACAAATAGAATTGTTCGATGCAATTAATGTTTCCAAGAATGCTCATGTGCCATTACTTCCGATCGAAGCTCGATCTAGGTAGTGATTCCTAGAGGAACTTTTGTTAACCAATTTCGATTGAGCAATATTTGTCCACAGCATTCCATCCAGAGACAGATGGCGCGACAGAAAGAATAAACCAAGAGGTTTAGCATATTTGCGTACTTTAATCTTTTTTGCTCAGCTTCAATGATGGCCATTTATGTTGCCTTCGGCATAACTTGCAATAAATAAAAGAAGTGTTTTGTCATCTGGATTAAGTCGTTTCTATCTTCAACACGCTTTCCATGCTGAGCCAATTCAGCAAGTTGAAAATACCAAAAATGAAAAAGAAATTAATTATGACAAGAGAGCAATAAAATTTATTGTTAAATTCCGTGAAGCAAAAGAGTTTCCAGCGGCGGTAATGGTATCAGCCCAACAACAGATTCAAGATCATGTAAAACGCACTAGGAGCCTGGCACCAAGTTGGAGACAAAATTTGGCTCAATTCGAAGATACAAAAGCTCCTCAAATTAAGAAGTAAGCATGAATAAATGCTAAATATAAAGTAACTAAAATCATTATCGCCTCATATAGTGGAACTTGATGTGCCTTCAACAATTTATTCACGCTTTTATGTTCAACATATAATCGTTATTCCCTTTTTTTTTTTCAGCGCAAGATTAGATTAGAGATAAAGATGTATGCCTAACGCCTAGAAAATAGATTTGGTGAATGTTTTATGACGATTGTTGTCACTTAATTCTCCTAAAAGGGTTGCTAGAGAGACAAACAGATTATTGTAACGCCGCGCTAATTTCTTTTGATTGCCTACTTCCCTTGACACTAGATTTGTTGCTAAGCTATACAAATTTACATCTGTGATTCTCCGCGTTAGAAGATTATTGTATATCTCCAATATCGCCTGAGAAAAAAGAACTCATGTATGGAGAAAACCAATTTTTCCGGTGATGACAAGAAATTTCCGAAAGCCGTATATTATAAACGGCACTTTTCTAGAGTCAGGGTCCGTTCAATTAGAGACAGTCTTACCAAAATAGGGCCCATCTAGCACCAATATAAAAAAATCTAAGAGATTTGATCCAATTTCATAGTCACGTGTAAATAGATAGCCGTAGTAAGCTCATATAAGACATGCATGGTTTAGAGAATTTTTGTTCGTAACATCCTTTTTATACTCTGTTGGTAATAAATCTAAAAGACAAGAAAAACGTACTTCGAACATTCAGACTAGTCGGATTGGTATTATGTGATATACCGTCCGGGGCCGTGAGAGGTAAGGTCTGGCTTACTATCACTTTCTTTCAAACCTCCCCTCCCCCCCCCCCCCCCCCAAAAAAAAATCCCATGTCGATTCGGGGGTGAGCGTAGGCTTTAGAGAGAATCTTAACTGGGCTTACATAGAGATGATTGGCGGTAGGTAATAGGGATATTTCACGCTAGATTGCTCTATCGTCTTTTGGAAGTATTCAGGACAGGACTGGCTGTGATCGTAGTTCATGAAGCATATTTTTTTGGGCTGATAAGAAAAAATCTACTACTACTTTCTCTCAAAGCCCTGGGAAAAAAAATGGATCATCAAAATCAAATCAATCTGATGCAAGAAAAAAAATATATATATTTCTCCAACTTCTAAAAATCCATCAGCTGACACGCGACGCGGACTTTTTTCACTTCCAGAGCTAATGCTCGAACAGGGGCTAAGAGTTACATCTCATCCATTGCAGGGGTGATGGACCATTCTTCTCAATGCTTGATGTTGGGAATTTCCGAAGGCAAAATGGTTAGTTAGTCACGGAAAAGAAAAAAAAAAAAAAAAGATAGAAGTTTCCTAAATTTTCTGCCACTTTAATCAACTGCTGAACAACCAAAGGTTGTTTGAAAGTTATTTATTTATTCCCCTTTGGTGGTGGGATATTCACGAAAGAGAAAGTAAAGAAGGTAACTTCATTTCTCTTGCTGTTTGAGTGTGAGTGTCCAATTAATCCAAATCACGTATTCATTCATAATCCTTTTTTCTTCATAGTCTTAGACTCCATAAGGACATTTTAAAAAAAGAAATAATATTAACTGCAGAGTTTAAACATATATATATTTCTTTTGAGTTGAACTGACCATACTTACTACCCCTAAATACTAATCATACTACCTCTATCAAATTCTATTTTCTTATTGGCTCAACGGCTGATTGGTGAACGAGTTCTGAATGGTTCATACTCAGCTCATCCATTAGTTTTGTCCACAGCTCCTAGGAGCTTCATTTTCTGTTGCTGTCGGTTTTAGTAAACCACTCAATCAGAGCGGAATCCCTTTTTTTGTTTTTTAAAGCTCTTTCTTTGTTCACCGTCACTATCTGATACCTAAAAGGGGACAGCAGCTTAAGCCAGCAAATCTCTGTAAGTTGATCAGCTGTATAGTATAGAGGAAAGTGAAGGGCAGAAAACACCGTTCCACTACTAGCTTGCCTTGAACAATTTGGGTAGGCACTTCTCCTTCGTGTCAACACCAAAGTAGTTGTGACAGACCTCAAGTAAAATTTTTCAATAAGCATAGAAATATTATCCACCTACTTCTCCGATTTTATTATTCATCTTAGATATCGCAAATCAAGAAGATATTGTCATCTTGCCCGTGAAGGGCGCCAAGGACTTGATTAATTTTAACTTATGATACCGTAAGGGTTACAGCTTTTTCTCATAATTCATCATTCTGGTATCGCCGAGAGACAAAACTTAATTTAATTTGGCAGTCAAAAAAATTTCATCCCAGATTTGCTCGCCAAGAGCAACCAGCTTTTTAAATACTTGATTTACGGCTTGATATTGTAGTCGTCGGTTTACCAATTGGATCATAGACTAGTTTGTATCTTCCAATGGTTTTCGAAGCCTCAATATCGAATATTATACAGGTTTTCAAACTGCGGAGCCCTCAAAAGGGGACGCTTGTTGTACAACTGTAGGTCCCAAACACATAATTTTGAGGGGTAAGTAGCGGCAATGGGGTTATTTAAATTTCAACAGCGCCATCTTATGTTTCCAGAGTTGAATACTGATCATTACAGGATGGGGACAGAGGCGAGGCGTATCCAGGAAAGAGGGATTCTCACATACATCGAAGCATGTTCAGAAAAACTTAGACAAAAAAATAAATGAGGATCAAACATTAATACATCAGAAAAAATGACAATAGAAAATTTGAATAAAAACAGATTGGAAACACATAGAATAAATGATTAATGAAATAACACATTAATTTTGAAAGGAGAAATATAGCGGAGACAACAATTATATATTATAAAAAAGAGACGACAAGCGTAGGTGCAAGCTAGTACTTAATCGAGTCTCTGTTATCAATCACAGCTTTGCAATGATCTTGCCAAGATGCATACAAATCATAATTAAATTCATCAGGTCCGACTCTCTTAGGGTTGTAAACCGTTAGAGAGCAATGGTCTTAAAATATAATTCTTCATCTTAACTCAGATATGCTCAGTTAAGTTTAAGTCTGGAGAGTAAGGAGGCCAATCGATTATCTTAATCTCACGATGATGTAGATTTCCTCGGGCAAGCCTATATCTATGGCACGATGCGGGTTTGCGTTGAAATCAAGTATGCCTTTCTTGGGACGGCTCGTTCTTAACCAGCTTTTGTACTTGCGACAGAATGTACGAATCGTACTCAGCTAAATTCATTGTCCTAATCTCCTTTTCGAAAAGTCCCTAATGTTTTCCTATCGTTAAGTATGACCCTGTGAAACATCAAAATTGGAAGTTTCCCATACTGAGGAGTGAGACACTCGGGTCCAAATCGGTCATTTTCTACCTGTCGCCTTCTACAAGAAATGTTACTTATCTCCAGCCATTAGTCTCCCCATGCACCCAACTTCATGATAAAAAATTTGCTCAGATAGTCTCTGCGGAGAATAAAAGAAAGCTCTCATCGCAAAATTCAAACGAATTTGCCTATGCTCCGGCCTCTCTGAGAATCCCTTTCTCACAGATACTCAATACCCATATCCTTGTGATTTAAAAACATAGACTGATATCGATTTCATCCTGAATTTGTCGATATTCAGGGGCGAGATCGAAAGATCGAGTTACTATGTAACTAGCTAGCTAACCAATTTCTGTGCTTTATCCTCTAGGATTGCCGGCTTACCCCAACTCCTCATCTTTCAAGACTTTAGACCATCACTTCAAGCCTGTAAATCTGGCGTCTTGAAAACCATGGTTATGCCCAGATTTACTCCATTGATAGTCTCAGGTACAAAGTAGTTTTGATCTTCAAAATGTCCTCTTCCGCGAAATCACATCTACGCCTCACTGTTAACTGAGTCTTCGCGGATGATGGCTCTGGCCTTTGATGGTAGAGCTATTGTTTTCCCTAACTATTTCTCAGAAGTTTTTGCGAATTTGAAAAAAAGGATCAACGTACAAGTCTGGGAAAGTATTTGAATCCTGTGGCTCAATGGGTAAGCAATTGAAAAAATAAACCATTAATTGACTCTGAGAATTAGTACAGGAATAATATTTCTGACGCGTCTCTACCCCTTTGAGCTTAGAGAAAGTGACAAGGGTGTTGTCACTCACTCATTAGAGGGCGTGACTTGACTGCAGCGCTGAACTACATCTATGTACTTTTTACCCCGATTAGGTACGTACAATTAGAAAAACAAAAGGCCTCGAGCTTTCCTGAGGAACTCTCGTTGAGCCGAAAGGCTTTAGGATATCTAATTGCGGCTAGGACTGGCCAGCTTCAAACACAGAGGCGAAAATGAATTATCGTTGCGAACATCGACTCGGCGGTCGTCCTGCAGGGTCCATCATCAATCGACTGCCCCCCCTAAATTTTTTTTAGCTACTCCAGAATGGGCCAAGATCGCGATAACTGAATGATTAGAAAGATCTCGATTCTTTGAAGAAATCTGTGCTCGGTAAGGCACAAGTTTTTTTCTAATTTTACATGTACGATGACAAATAAATTTGCATTCTGCATCTCAACCCTCTTTTCGCGGTTTAAGACAACGCGATGCAGGTATGTATTTTTACTCCTCCAAACTTGCTCCCAAAATCTCGGGCTCTGTCTCTAGCGTCTTATGTCCCAAATGAGATCGTTAGCATTTGATGCAGGCAAATGCAAAATAATAATACTATCTCGAGCCATATGAAAAGGTAATAAAATTACAGTTTTTGCCATGCGAAGATAAGCATTCAAGCTCGCGCTAGACAGGGTACAGGGCTATTCTTACGCTAAATTACCATTCTGAGTGCACGATTGGTTCATAACTTTCTTTTTGTTTTGCATCATGCATATTTTAGCGTATTTACCTGTTATATTGCTCGAGATCGTAGTAACTAATCCCTAAAATGAATCATGGGGAAGAAGCAAGTGCTATTTATGGACCCGCTAAAACTCAATGTGAATACTGTGCTTAGCTTAGTTGGTTCAAATCAAGCCTGAATTATATCTTCATGAATCTATCACACAACAGATTCTATCTAAATACTTTTGAATATCTAAAATTCAATCTTATGTTGACCCACAATCCGTTTCCGGGCCAACGTAGATGGACTGCTTATTTGTATTTACACTTTCATCCTTGTACTTTCCTACTCTCACTACTCTCTTTACTCCATCCAATCTCATCATTTTCGCAAAAAAAACTCTTCGTTTGTAAATAATAATTTTCATTATGAATCTCTTACTGCTACTCCTACAGGTAAAGCCTATCCTAGTTTCAATGCCTTAATTTTTACTGTTCAAACCTTGGTCATAAAAAAACGTCAAGGCTCCAGCCTCGGAAATAAAGCAGTTCTCCGATGCGACCGCGGCGGCAAAGAAAGATGTTTTATCAGAAAGCAGTCCATGAATTTATCAACCTAGTTCGAACAAAAACTATGCCGGAGTTCAATGAGGTCTGGGAAAGATACAAGACCCAAACGAATGAATGGTTGGGTTATCTTGTTTCTCAGTTGACGGCTAATTCTCATATGTTAAAATAAAATTTTACTTAGTAATCACATGTAATATCTGCGACTTAAGTTAATCAAGTCGGAAATTTTTAATTAAGATTGAAAATCGATCTTTGATAAAATCTGGCGGCTCTATTTTGTTGAAGGTTCGATTTTCGATCTCATAAGAAGTTAGTTAAATATTACGTTTGTTAACGAAGCTTGGGTGTTAAGCCGAGAGACTTCAATTTCTCAGTAGTAATTAATCAAACTAGCTCTTACAGAGCTATAATAGAGCGACTTAATGTCATGGAGAAGAAGCAGCCCGATACCAAATCGTGGGGAAGAGTAAAAGGAGAGGGAAATCAGAGGATGAAGGGTTAAAACAAAAGGAACTTTTCAACTTGTTATTTTAAAGTTTTCAACATGATTCGGAATGTCCCAGAGAACTGATCACGTGTTGTAAAAGTGAGAAATATAAGTGAGCGACTTCTAGCCGGAAGAAGAGCGGCCGCTAGTAGGCTTTTGGTGAGGATGGATATTTTCGAGGTCCATCTGAGAGAGAGCTTTTAGCCTTTTTGCTACGTGGTGATCTCGGTCAGCCAAGACTGATGTTCTTAGCGTCTTATGACCAAAGTCAGATCGAAAAAGGAGAGCCTGGTCCTGTACAGTTGGACATTGAGTAGTAAACAGACCAACAAGATCTTGTCAAGATTTTCGATCTGTCCCGAAGAAGCACGGATCAAAGACGGAGAAAAGGAGAAGAAGCTAGGAAGAAAGGATGTACGAAGGGACAGCCTCTTGGAGATAAGAACCGTTCACAGTAGTTCTTGGAGGGTATTTCCCAGCAGAGAGAGAGAGAGAGAGAGACAGACATATCCGTAAATAGACATCGAGTGGATGGAGCGGAAAAATTAATGTGTAGAAACAATAGCGCATAGCGTAACTCTTCATCTTGTAATTTCATGCCTCGTCTACACCGCTTTACCACTCTTAATAGACTGATATTTGTTACTCCTTCCAAATCAAACCTATCCACTATCCATCATTGATTGTTGTTGTCCTTAATACTTCGAAAAGTCGCTGAAGATATTATCCCACTCTAATCCCTGCACTCAACTCGAATCAACATGGGTCTTTTTAGATGATGGCAAAATAGGTCAATCTGTGGTATTCTGGCACTAAACTCGCCTAACCCTTCAGTCTGAGCACCATTGCATTTAATTGATTTGTTTGCTACTCATTTGCTTACTTATGTAATCAGCTGGGGACGTTTTCGTTAGGAACAGGAGCAACTTGGAAATATTCAGAAGAATCTGTAAAATGATTTCCATTAATCCATAAATTGAAGTCTTTTTTGGGATACCTCTGATTTTTCATCTCCAAGTTTTTTTCTAAAAAAATTATTTACTATGGTGATAAACATACTAAGATTCCTTTATCGTCTTTTAATTACGATCTCATCAACGTTACTTCCTCCTTTCAGAAGTCTGAAGGATTCTGAAGCTCATAATAAGGAAATATGAATTAATGGTTTTGTTGGTTTTTTGAACCATTGACAAATGCTATTGAGATGGTGGGAAACTGTGTGCAACTGTTTGGAGGTTTTTTACAGGTTACAGATTTGGGGTTGCTTGTGGGAGATGAGGGACTAGTAAAAACCTTGGTGATAATACTGAAAGCTGCTGGCGCTATCGATACATGCTTGAATCTTCAGTTTATTTGTTTATTGGTGTTGCTTTCATCATGATGTTACTATCCTCTTTAAGAGACCTCATCTGCTTGGTGTTCGTTGTCTCTCCTTAATTCAACGAACTAATTTTAGAGGGAATTGAATTATTTCAATTTCAATTTTTTGCTAGTTGAGTGTGAGGATCATGCTCAATAAGTCTGCGAATCCCATCGCGAGATTGCATTTTCATCAGATCAATATGACAATGACAGCGGAAATTGGTAGAAAGAAGAGACCTCCGATTCCGCTGATAATTTAAATGCAAGTGCAAACATCGGAGCTCAAACTGTGAAGTGAGGTATCCAGTATAAAGCTTCCAGACTAGCCTGCCTGAATGAGGTTTATGATGCTTAATTGCCAGCTTCAATTGCTCCACTATATGTTTAATAGCTCTGAGACCGACTTGCTTGAAGAGAAAACATGTTAGAGAAATCTTTTCATATTTAAGCCATTAAGAAATTCAAAACTGGGTATTCTTTAAGGAAATTTTAAACCTGAGTATCCATAAAAAATCTTTGAAATCAGTTCATATCCAGAATTGATATGCTCCCAATCGTTACTTTTCATCAGGTCCTCTATTTCTTTCAAAATTTGTCTTCAATTTCTTATCATAAAGTCTGAGATTCTGAGTTATTTCTTGTAGATCTTTCAGAGAAGAGTATAGAGAAGCCGTGGAGATGTAGAGATGATTTTAGGTTGAACAAAAGAAAAAGAATTTCTTTCCAGATCAGAAATTAGACCCATGACAAAAGACATGAATGAAAACACCAACATGAGATATGGGCACGTTGAGAAAATGAACAAAGTAAATTAGCTAGTGTAAGTTAGGTGAAAGACTTAATGAAGATTTCTTTCCTCATAATTCACAACAGTGCTTTTCATTAAATCAGGTAAGTAGAGGGTTCTTTACCATGTTGTTGGCATGCACTAGTTAGTAAGCGAAGTGAAGTATGTATTAATTGAGGCTAGGGCGAAGTGCACGATTGGTCTCTCCGACTTTTTTTCTTGGCTCATCGAAGGCATGCTAGCCTTACAAAAACGGCGCTCAAACAATAACAATTCCACATTTTTCAGGCCAGAATTGTTTGAGACAATGATTTCACCTGCACCCAGGAAGTGAGTGCCTGAAGGTGTCGAGCGATTATCCTGGCAATATCCATGTATAAACGACCATTTGATGCTGCTTATTCTTCTCTTGTTTGGTATGTCCCGTTTTGTATTTTCCGCAGTGTGAATGGAATACTCATTTCATATTGACTAATACTTTGTAGTACGAAAGTAGCAGCAGACTTAGTTGAATTAATTAGATTTCTCTATCTAAAAGTTAAACTCGCCAGCTTCAATTATACAGAAAGCTAGTCTCAATATAGTTTAGTCTCAAGTGGACCGTGCTCTCGCTGAAGTTATTCCTTGCATTGCTAATTACGCCAAGATAAGAGGCGACATCTGCTATTTGCTCGCTTACACTCAGCCCCTACTAGACTACAATCGCAGCTGGCGAGTTTTTAGTTTATACGGTACTACTACGACTTACTACCACTACCATTGTCCTTATTATAACAAAAAGACGGTGAGGCAAGCAATTTAGCGTGAAATATCCCTGTTAAAGCCTATTAATATTATATTATCTCAGACTAAGCCATACACAACGATCATCCTGCCCATTCCCACTATAATGTGCTGTGATCAAAAGAAGGAAAGAAAGGCAAGCTTGTGGGGGTTTTTCTGCTGCACAGTGACTGGTGACTGTGGAAGGAGGTAAATACTAGGGGTGCTCAGATATCTTTTTCTGAAAATTTGTTTGTACAATTTGTGCTCAGCTTTATCCTTACACACTTTTACAACCCCTAAAGTCTATGCATGATTTATGATTTGTAATTCAATTCCTTATCCAAATGCTGTTATATCAACCACTTCTTCAAACTCTCTTCGCCATATTACCATCGATTATAATTGAATTGAAATGCTGATAAACAACAGATCCAGCACTTTCATTTCCGAATTTCATAATCAAATTTTCAGAAAATCAAAAGATGTTGCAAAAGAGAAACTGGCATCTCTATTTTTTCTAGAGAAAGCTGAAAAATCGCTCCTTCTTATTTTCTCCACAAGTTTCTCTCTCCTGCATATCTTTTGATAAAAAAATATGTATTTTATTCAGATTTAAAGACTAGATAATAATCTGAATTTTTAATTGCATTTTTTTGATAAATATGTGATGATGTTGGGCTTTGAATCCGAGTGTTAAGAATCATTGCATTTTCCATGATGATTGGTATTACATGTCATGTGAAGTGTGTGTGTAAAGTATAAAACTGAGCACAGGTTGTATACTACTTTTCATAAAAAGTTGATATCTGACCACTCCTACAGTAACTTGACGCATAGATGCTCTTGGGGGGTCTGTAGACAAAAAGGTCCTATCCTACATATTTGTTTGTTTACATAGCACAAAACATACATATACTATGTCGAGCCGTAAAACTGTTTAATACGCTAAAATATGCATGGTCTGAAAAAAGTAAAAAGTATCTTTTTTGAGCTAGTGGCAATTTAGCGCGTAAAATTGCCTTATAATACCCTGCCTAGCGCGACTTTAATCCTTGTCGCCTGCTTTACTGCTCGACATAGTACACATGGAACGGGGGCAAGCAAGCACGCATTTACTCACTAAAATTGGCGAAATAAGCAAATCCCTGGGATTATTTATTACAGTAAAGCCACAATTAATACATAGCGTATTATAGATACCGTATAAATCGTATGTCATTGAAATAGAATTGCGCTAGGCCAATCACCCATCAGTTTTTTAGGTCCACTCTAGCGTGCATTAAGACAGGACCATGAAGTAGCGAGCTGATCTATCTCTTCTTGAAGAGGTCAGAGGGTATTCAAGTTCAGAAGCTTTGATATCTAATCTGCCCCCCTCACCCCAGACCGAGTGCTCTTAGTGGATGCAATGCGTCTGGGGCGGGCAGCCAATAAAATTTGATTCTAGCATGCCTAGCACTGTCTTTTTTGCCAACTCTATGCTAGATGCTAATTGGACCCTATTCAAGTGCACTATTAGCCCTGTAGAAACCTTACTTAATTAGAAGTGCAGCTACGATAAACGTTTAATCGGGGGGGAAAGTATATGAGTTGAGATGAAATTTTTATGTTTCATCGACGGACCCGGCAACGGACAGAGGTTTATGTTGTTTTATCTAATTGGTCACTTCTGACCCAGGCGCGGGGTAATCCTGATAAGGAAATGTCTATTAATATCTTTTTATGGCCAGCGGACCTTCCCTCGCCCGAGAGCTAACTAGGAGGGGGAAGATGAGATGTGCCAAGTAACAGGCATACCCTACACAATAGCAGGCGAAATCTGACCAATTAACTTATCGGCTAAAAAATATTAATTAACGACAGAAACAACAAATGTTGTGATGTGTGTATGCCCAAGCTCTTTTAATTGCTGGGCTTGTAGGGAAAGTTAAATGGCCCGGGCTTCTCACTCCTTAGAAAGACAAAATATTTACAGGGCAAGTCAATAGCGAAAGAAGCCGTTGTATGATTGTCGACCGACCGTGATGGAAGTAATCGCAATCCACACCTTGATTAACAAACCCACGGTAGGCCAGTAAGGCACAGGATATGTAATGCAGAATTCAATCTCACAAATATCTTGACGAAAGTCCCGAATTTCATGAGGGCAAGCAAAGCAAAGTATTGAATTAGGGGCCAATATGTAAGATTCTAGTAAGAAGTGGTAAGAAGAAAACACGATAAGCCTGTAGGCATTGACCATAGGAGTGGAGACGTATACCGGGTCGCTAAATCGCTTTTTACATGCTTCTTCCCTGCTAGCATCTATTATTTTTAAACCGTTACCTAGTCAACAATCAGTTTCTTAAATTTACTCACAAGTAAGTAATTCCTAACAGATTTAAAGTGACTTTAACTGGGCGTAGGGTAAGCTATCTAGTTACCCCAAAGAAACCACGAAAAGCTGCTCATCTAGGTTTGTGGGAGTATGATACTATAAAGTACTAGTGCGAGTTATTAAATATATTTTCTCATTGGAAACTGTCTTTTCAAGATTTAACAATGTTGACAGCAAGTCGCCACGACACTTGTTCTGACCGAGGTTATGCTTAATAAACGCGTGTGCCTCTCCGACCGTGTTCGAAGTCCACGGTATAGGTGCTGATTAATACCTACTTGATATTGTCGCTCTCTCTGGTCTTCTTTCAATCAGATATCTCCCAAGTACATGACATAATTATGCGTCCGCTCAGTTGAGTATATTCCTGCCTGGAGATATCTGAAATTTTTAAATATTGAAGCTTGAACAATTTAATTTCTCTCCATGAAGATTTGAAATCCTTCAGCTTATCATCTCCAACTATGTTTTTACATTTGGCTTGAATATATTGGTATATCACATGCAAAGGATAGTTGTAAGCTTCTTCAGCAGCATTGCTCTAGGCTTGATCGTAATCCATTACTGTAACCCTAGAAATGACTCTAAGATCTCTAAAGTATTTAAATGCCCGGGATAAATCTTCTGTTCTCTCCCTTGGAAGAAAATAGAACCTTATTGGGATTGTCAGTCCAGAATTTGTGACCTCTTGAATGGCGAGAAAACATCATGTTTCACAAGTAGTGAAATAGGATACCTATTAAATGAATTAACAGTATAAAGAAGGTTTTAGTTTTGTAAGCATTATCACATATCGAGTTGAACTACAACATCATGATCTAGTACGAGCATACTTGAACGTGCATCTGAGGGACGAGGTAGAATCAGTTGTAAGTCCATTTTTTAGATTATGTGTGTATTAACAATTAATTATAAATGGAACCACATCAATAACCAATAAATGGTGTGTTTTTCGTGACAGAACGATGACTTTCAAAATTTTACGCTTTAAATTTAACTTTATCCGGGCGTCATTCCCATAATTTATGCATTAACTTCGAATATTTCTTACCAAAGCTGTCAAGATAGAACTAAAGCTCTCCATTCTATTTCAACCATAGAATTCAATATCCTAGCTACCTTTTAATTTCCCCAGAAAATATGATGCTTAATAACAGATTTTGGGAATAGCTTCAATGTTGGTACTGTCCAAATACCAAGATTTCTGTAGAATTCGCCCCTTGTAAGTAAGAGCATGTGTTGTGTCCAAGTCAGATTTATAGTTTCTTGGCGTATTTCTATAAACTAAGATATGAGATAGAGTATTGACGTTGAAGACATAGGAAGTAAATGTTATTGGAAACATGTTTACTTTCAACGAGATTTAATATACAAAAGTTTCTGGGACCAGTGCTATGCCAGGTCAAGATAACTAGCTAGGTATCTATCTGCCTGTGTTAGCAAGGAAGAAGCATGTAAAGAGCGATTTAGCACAAATTTCTTTGTAATCGTATCGGTTCCCGTTGACCATTTCACACTGAAAATGCAGTTTTTCATTTCTTGTTATGCGAGTTATTGCAGCAGGGGTGGTAGAGTAAGGTAGTTTGTCAACCCCATTTCAATGAGATTGCAAGTACAAAACATTATTCCTTGCTTATAAAGGCGACAAGGATATGGGAACCACTGGGCTGAAGTTCGTGTACTGTGGACCTGGTCTCTGCAGATCATTCAGACACCTTTTTCGGGATCATCCAAATCTCCCCGCACGTATACAAATCCCGGTCAATTATACTGATGCAGGAGAAGCAAAAGTATGGAAGAAGAAATTTTCTCCTTAAATTATAGATCCACTTGAAAATGTAAAGCCAAGTCAAAGTTAACTGTGTAACAAATCGAGTTCGCCCAAGTCCTTTTTGGGGAGTCTACATATTGTTGATTCCGAGCATACGAAATAAACAGTGATTCACGTCTAACAAAAGTTGCTTATCGACATGCAGTACATTCCGGCAGAGTATAATGATGAAGCCTACTTCCAGGAGGTGCTTCAACTAAAGGTCAGCCAAGCAGATATACCGATTTGGAAAAATGATGGTGCAAAAGATGAGAAAAAAGAGTCTCTAACCTCACCAATAATTTTAACACCGAATATGACAGTACAGCCTTCTTCGCGAGGATCAGACAAAAGTAATGTGTCGATTCATGTACGGACTTTATCTTCTGCTTCACTCAGTAGCTCCTCTACGGCAATTTCATCGCAATTGTCTTGTGAGTTGCTCGAAGATTCTTACACGGTACGGAGGAAGAAGGAAGTTATGGCTCGAATGGACGTAACAATTCCAAGTCATGAAAATCTTAACATACTAAACTGTGCTGGTTTCCTCTCTACCGATACAAACCATTTAAATCCTGCATCATGCGCTCCTGTCAATCCTAAGCCTTACATGTGGATAACGGATCGAATTCGGACTAAAGTCTTCAAACCTAGACCAAAAACACCCCGGGGAAAATCGTCACACCAAAATAAAACTAGGTGAGTTGACAATAACGTTAATTTATAAGTCTTCCTCTGTACTAATTAAGAAGTTGCTGTGTCCGATGTCGAGAAGCTTTCGAGAATGATAACTCACTGCATTGTTTACCGTGCCGTCACCCCTATTGTAAATGTTGCCTACAGACGATCATTATGCAAGCCTCCGATGATGAAAATAAAATGCCTCCTCGATGTTGCAATAAATTAATTCCAGGAACTGTGATCGAAGCTGTCTTAAAAGAAGATGATCGAGTTAAATTCTTGCAGAGTGTGTTGCAATTTCAAAACCGCTTAGAATCACAAATACTATGCCCAAATGTGAATTGTTCTGGACTCTTTAGTGAATTTCAGTCCACAAATTCTCTACGACCGCTTGAAGTTGCTTGTTGTAAATGTAACTTGTGTATTTGCTCGTTATGTAAAGGTCCTTTTCATTCTCTTGACACGGAATGTCCTTCGGTATGGGCTCGGCACACAATAGTTCAACTTCATGATGATAAAATCCAAATACTTCAAGACAACTGCAATTCACACGATTTTGAAACAATACAAAACTCAGGTGACTTTGAAACTCAAGACAAAAGTAACGAAATATCCAATTCTTCCGCCTGGGTAGATAAAAAAATCTCGGATCCTTACTATACATGCCAAGGAACTAAAGAAAGGCAACAAATAAGGGATGCAGGATTTAATATCAATCGGAAAATTCGGGGATCTCCTAAAGAGTTGGCTAGGGAAGAGTTTAACTATGCGGCAAAAAAGCGAACTGCGGAGAGTGTCGAGCTTTCTAGTTTACGACAACGACAAGTAAATGAGAGGGACAGATTTTGTGCATTTGAGCGTAAAATGGGGTGGTTTATGACAACGCGACACAATCAAGAAAGAGTCAAAGCTCTGGAAACGTATGAGAAACGGCTTACTAAGATGAAGGAACATCACAAAAGGATTGCTACGCAACTTGAAGATGTTCAAGTAGCAGCTGAATTTGAAATGATAAGTGCCTTCAAAAAAACAGAGCAAAACGTACATAACCGCCTGCGACATATGGAGAAATATTGTGATGCCCTTGGCCGAGATTCAAGCGACTCGGGTACAGAACGTGAAGTAACTGAAATAGATCTCCGACAACTAGGGCAGCAGTATAATCTCCGGGATAGTATGTATCATGTACATAAGAGTAAGATAAATGTCCTCCGTGATAAGCAAGCCAAACAAATGGAGAGACTTTTGATGCAACAAGAACTAGAACTTCAAAAAATCATGAATAGACGGGAAGAACTGACTCTTGCTGAACAAAGATTTAAGAAAGAGAGAGATGGTCTATCCAAGCTTTTTGCAAAGCGTAAGAGTGCTCTTATGCAAAAGTGGGAAATGGAAGAGCAATCTGAGAGAGAGAAGTTGGAGTCAGAAAATAATCTCCGATATGCTCCAGTAACTCCACCCATTGACTGGCCAGACCAAGAGCCCGAAGCTTGAAAAAAGCCTCCCATAAAAACCCGAATATGATTCTACGCAGCAACTATCTTTCTTGTCTTCATGAAATCCAATCTATTTTTTTCTTATATCTTGGAATTTTCTAGCGACTTAGCGATTTTTACTTGGAAGTTTTCTTTCTTTTTTACTTTCTTTTTGTCTACTAGATGTATGATCACTGAAATATTCATTTCCTTACATTCTATTTTTCAAATATATTAAACTTTGAGAAGACACATTTGCGATTTGATATCACAAGCGATGTGGTCACATTACAACATTCATTTTTTTATTTCCTTGAATGGACTCAGGAGTTTATACGGTTTATTATGCCTACACTCTCTAAATAACTGTTGTTCCACTTGTTAGTTACGACCTATATTTTCGATAAAAAAGTGAAAAAAGAAAGCATCGGGGAAGGCGTTTACCTTTTTATGATGATGTTTAAAAGTGTATATTGATATACATCTATGAATGAATATATTGTATATTTGAAATCTAGAATATATTGGTTAACCCAAGTCTAGGAAACCCAGAGAGTGTTCGAACTTACGCTCTCTTAATGACCAAAAAAATTCATGATCCCGTGATATTTCGCTTAGCTTTTTCTGCCTTAGGCTAGTTTGTAAAACACGAGCTGGCGTATTGATGCGACTTTGAATCCCATGATTCGTATATTTCATGATCTAAATAGCTAACTAACATTAATTGTGCTGCTAACACTATTTCTTACCAGCAATACGGTCTACGTTCTTAACTATGCAATCTCAAACCAATACTCTCTTCTGCAACTTGCAATCTTCATTTAGATCCAAGCAATTTTAGGGTGAACATACAAGGAAAGCCTACGAAGACTTGCTCTAAATATACCAGAAAACTCGCTATGTCCGATGTAGATGATTGGTATAGCTTTTTATATGAGATTGAAACTTGGAGTCATCCGTTAAGAGATAGCAATCTGATAGCTCATAAATTTGTCCGCTCCAATTTATCAACTGTTCAGGACCAATCTGAGAAATAATGATAAATTTCAAAAATTGCTAGCGATATGAGAAGTTGTTGAACTGAAAGTAGAAGCTGGCAATCACAGGTTTCGGGTTTTTTTTCCAGTTTTATAAGATATAAATTCAGTTTCTATTGCAAACAGGATATCGCACGTGAGAAAGCACCACAAGCATCCAGAAAGCGTGAACGAGACCGAATGGAGCGTTTTGCATGTCAGAGTCAATTGGAGATAGTACTGGATCCTTTGGACCAAAGGATTTTGGTGAGTTTACATTATAACTATCATCCTCACTGTAGCGAAATACGCCCTTTACTCGCTATCATTCAATTCATCGAAAGTCATCAACTCGAGATTGCTCCATCAAAGGTTTAACATCAATTACAGTTATTGGGTATTCCGGATGCAGAGAGAGTAACTCAGAGGCAGGTCCATTATCGATGGCTTCAAGGAACCTCAAGCTCTTGGAAACGCGATCTTGATCCCTTTGAATCTGCTAAGAAGTTTCTCACCGAGCGAAAGGATAACTTCGAACTAGCAGAATATATCAGAAATAATTTGCATGGTCTGGCTATATGTATCAAGGATACAATTTCAGCTCTTGTACATAAGGCTGAAGAACTCACCATTGACGCCACGTATGGTACCATAATTTATGATGTTTCAATTTAAATATTAAAAATGTTAGGAATAAAATCATTTAGAGTTTTGGCAGAACTGGATGGTACAGGTGTTCCATTGTGTTATCTTTTTATTGGTTTAAAGAAGGAAGACGTCAAACATAACTCGTCCTATAGAGATGTTGAACCAAGCGCGAAAACCCAGATTTTAAGGCATTTTATTGAGCCCCTGAAGACTTTCGAATTCAATCCAATCTTCTTTCACTGTGATAAAGACGCAGCTGGAATTGCGGCGATCCAGGAAACTTGGCCGCAGTCATCTGTCCGATTATGTTTTTGGCGTGCCGAAAGAGCGATCCAAAAGAAACTATCAAGTTCCGGGTGTTGAAATTAAGGCAGTTCATTACTACATCTAGTTAGTTCTCGCTAATGACATTCATGACTAAGCAGTTTCTATAAGATATTTGTATTTCCTAGAAGATTCATGAAGATGCTATCGTATATTTACAACGATTTACATGTTTCTAGTAACTACTTGCTCAGGCATTAACATGAGTTTCTAGAAACTCTTACACGTTCATATTGAACATTCATTTCATGTATATATAGAAGACAAATCTTCCTGTACATAGATGATATTAACATCAATAAATACAGATTAAGAATCACACTAATCTAATCTCTTTTCTCTTTCTTCAACAGTCTCATCATTCCTCATTCATTTGTTGATCTTGCTATTAAATACATCAAGGTTATTATTTCAATAACGGGATGACAAACACTCAAAACTTTTACTATCCTGAAAAGGCTCTTGAGCTAGTTCCGACACTTCAGGTTTGCTAGGGATCTCTCTCAGCGTTCAGACCCATTGGTTTCCACCATTCAGGTCAGTGCCAATGTTCTCCTTAGACAGAAATCTCTGAGCAAGGTAGACTTGATTATTATATATTTGAGGAGATTGAAGACTCAACACTTGTGTGCGATGTCCCCTACGTACTTCCAGCTTCTCTTCAGAAGTCTGTAGAGCCAAGATTGAGTCATATAATCAGACTTCCCCACGGTAAAACGAAAATCATTTCATTGTTTCAGCTTATAACTTAACCCAGCTAAGAATTTAAATGAAGAAAGAGCAAAAGTGGAAAGAGAACCAGTAATGATTTATTGAGTTCGCAAAGTAGACCTGAGCTCATTTCAAAGAAGCATTAGATTTTACTTATACCATTTCTGCAGAAGTAAAAAGTACTGGTAAACATTCATGGCTACTGTATAGTCAATTTCATGGGAGATACTTCTTTGTGAAAGTCAATAAGGGCGAAAGTCCCTGAAATGATATTTGCATCCCCCTGGATCGCCCCCTTTGCTTTGTCTTTTCCTGATAACGTTTAGCTGATAGATATTTCAAATTTGCACGTAATTTTTATCTGTTTTTCATCTGTAAACCCCATACAAATTAGGTTGTAAAAAATGGCTATGAATCTGGCTCCTTAATCCCAGTCGATAAGATTTGAAAAGCAACAAATTTTTAAAATCAAGATCTCTTGTACCCGGCTTGGCTGGTCATAAATTTTATACAACAATTGGTAGTGATTGAATATTACCTTTCTAGGCTAGTGTAAATGTAAGTGGAGACTATCTTGTCACCATTGGATAATCAAATATTCAAAATCTTGCTTACAATGAGACCTCTTTAACTACCCCTTCTTCCTGTAATGAAACTAATTACATTCGAATGAGCGTTTTTAAATTATATTGCTTGGAAACTTTTAGCGGCAGATGAGGTAATGGAAAATAGCTGTGGCCATAGAAAGTGAACATAGTAAGACGTAAAAATTTGATTGATGTAGAAAATATTTTTTTTGTAAAAATGTAATTTGAATCAACCACTTTTTCATATCTTACTATGTTCACTTTCTATGACCACAGCTATTTTCCATTACCTCGTCTGCCGCTAAAAGTTTCCAAGTTATGTAAGTAAAATACGCTCTTTCGAATATAATTAGTTTCATTACAGGTAGAGGGGGGGAAGTTAAAGAGGTCTCATTGTAAAGCGTAGACGGTAAAACCCAATAAATGCGATGAGCAATATATCATACTGTAGGGCTGTCCAAAATGCGAGGCTTCATTTTAAAAACCTGCTAATGGATTTTACCTGTAAAAACAATAAATATGACATGCAGCTTCTCCGATTTACAAGGACGCATGAAAATGATAACTCCTTCACCATCGCTCTTTGCATTTTGGATTGTGGTTCTAGTCAAATTACGATCAAGCATTAAAGTGACTTATCGAGGTCAACTACACCCGTAACGCCGTTAGACCATGGCTATTGAAATAGTAATGGACTGTGAAGTAACAATAAAAAATACTATTGATCAAAGGTTTCCTTCCATACACTCCTTCGAAAAGAATTTTTTGTCGATGGCATATGATGAAAAAAAAGTTTATGCCAAATGTAAACCAACGTTCGGGACGGAAGAGCGACGGAAAAAATTTAATAGGGCTATATACTACATCATTAACTCGAAATCAATTGGTGAATACGAGGATACATTTCAGGATTAGAAAAATAAATTTACTTTAATGATTATTTGTTGGCCTTGTATCCATCTCGATATATGCTAACGACTTAGAAGATACTGCGACTCAAAACTCTGAATAGCAAGCGGTATCTTTTGTGTTAGGGCAATGGTTTGGACGATAGAGAGAATTTGTTGTTGCTGTATGGATTGATCAATACTTTCACTGCGATAATACTAAGATCACCCGTATCGAAGGAGACCTCTTTCGACTGAAGGTCTAGATCTCTGGATCTTCAAAAGATCTCCAGTCCATTATAAATGCTTGTCGTCTCGCCATTACTTTTTAACAAAATGAAATAGACGTTAATGTCAGCTTCAAATTAAGCACGACCTCTTTAGCAGCAGTCCCAAATACAATCATTGTATTGGAATTATATCTAAGAATGGTTTATCTAAACTATGTCAACAATTTGATATTCTTAGAGATGAAGCATCACACTCCAAATTAAGGAACCATGCTACTACCTATACGGGTCTATTTAACGCTACATATAGGATCCTGTGTTAGCATAAACTTAAACTTTCCCTTCAAGAAAATCGAGATAAAATTTTCATATCTCGTTCAAAAAAAGAAGATTCTGGCTGATAATCAGTAGTTGTGACGCCAAAAAGATTTTCATTTATCCTGGCACATCAATCGATCAGCTCCTGGCTACTGGACACAAGCTTTTCAATAACTGATACATCATCTTCGCTCTTGGATCAGAAGAAGAATCAAACAAGCTGATTAACGAGCTTAGTCACGAGGGACCATAAGCTTACGCACGTCAGCTTCAGGCCGTATACTAAGCCAGTTTAAGCAGATTCAAGTTTAACTATGGTAACATAGCCTCTGCACAACTAATTGCTATAATAATCAGTTTTGTAGAGGATGTACATTGACAAGTCACAATAGTAGCCACTGTCCATCAGGTGTTTAAATAGTTAGTTTTTGTGACGACTCTAGATTTATGGTTAGACGTATTTCTAGTAATGTTGTCATCATCCATAAAAATGTAAATAATTTACTAATTTTTTGTCTTGCAAAGTATATTAAAATGTCTTGTACTAATTAACTTTCCAGGCCTATTCAAAAGACCGTAGAAAATCGGAGAATCGATTACCCCTCTAAAGTGTCTCTCTGCTAGAGGCTGGGCTATCAATTGCTTCATTATTATGCCCAGAAGGGTCTACACGGAGAAAATCTTTAATAACCATCTACCCGCCACACCAAGATTCGCGTTAGCAAGAAAGGCTTCGTGGATGATGAGGTTGCTTTACAATGGCTCTAGCTTTTTTGTCACAGATAAATTTTTGCCATTACGCTAATAACTATAAGTGGTAGAGCTGACACTTCTTTGCCAAAAAACTAGCACAAGTCTACAGTCTAGACCTAAGCAAAGACTTTTCGGCTTGTTTTTTTCGTTGCAATATCTACTTTTCAACTTAAATTATCAAAGACCAGAATAGTCCAGTCCTAGACTAGCCGTGGACCTTAAAAAAGAAGATTAGAATCATTACTGCGATGAAGATCTAAGTAGTTCTCACTACTCGAATGAACATGGGAAACAAGCGTTATTACTCAAATGAGCGGAGGTTCCACCTAGATATAAATTTGCTGCGTATTCTTAGATAGATTGGACATCTTTCGCACGCATTCATCAATATAACTTTTTATACTTCTCATCTTTCATCTCATACTTCTTGAATTAAATCTTATATTACAAATATACGTCTCTAATATGAAACTTATCGACAATATTACTGTCGGTTGGTAGGTTTCATGAATCACGATCCTTCTAGTCCTTCTCTAGCCATTCGAGTACTTGCTTCTAACAATAGTTGTATTCCGATTACCTCTCAACTGGACAGATTACTAGAGATGGGATGAGCCTACGGAGGAAGGCGACTGTCAGTACTACCCAAATAAACTCATTGAATCTAATTATCTGACTGGGTGCAGTTCACTGGCGAAGTTTGACAATTTTGAGGGGACAGAATCAGCTCTACCCGAACATAGGGCCGGGCACTTAAGCCTTACCAGACGACTGAGCTTCCTAAGATCTATCTACATCACCCTCTTTTACTCACTTTGTAGGCGGAGAGGTATGTCATGCTACACTGTTTAACAAGAGAGATGAAGCACCATTTTTTTCAGAAATCTTTGACTTCAGTTGGAATCCATACAAATTCCAGATTCCTCCATACATATGGGCACGAGATTTCTTCTCCATCTCGACAAGTTCAATAGAACAAATTTCATAAATAATCTGAGATATTGTATATTGGCTTCTTAAATCCATATCAATATATACAAAGCTAATTAGCACCTGTCGTGTCTATCATGTCGACAACTACGACTTCTTCCCCACCGATACATGAGCAATGTCCTTCAAACAAATCATCCAAGTGATATTCGGGTCTTAATTCTTCATTACTCGACCATTCTGTAAGAAAGTCTTTCATGTACTAGCTAATGTACATGGCTTTCAGCAAATGATAGAATATCTAAATATTTTGAAAATGCCAATACATGGAATTTACGAGGTGATATTTATAGCATAACTTTCATGTATTGCAATCCAACGCAGGAAATTAGGTCGATATCTTTAAGCCACGAAAGCCAATCTACGGCCTGAGAAAGGTCTGACAAGTCGAGTGTCAAGAATTGAAAATCAAAAAATATCAAAAATTAACCCAAATACGAGATTTAAGCGTAGGCTTTTGATACATTAAATAGGGTTTTACTAACTGGATTATCTGAAAATTCTCAACAGCTCACAAACATTAAGGTAGTTACTGAAAGAGTATGCTGTATCTTTTCCATCTCCTTCCCGAAAATTATATTCCGTCTGGCATTTCTAATCCTAACCCAACAGTTGGGAAGTCATCTAATGAATGACATTAAAACTCTATGCGTCGTCTTGAGCTTAAAACCTCGATGCAAACCTCAATGCGTAATTTTTGAGTCTGCGAGCGCATGTTGGCATAAAGCGCTTCCGAAGAGTAAATGCAAGGATACATTAACATCAAGCGGTTATCGTTCAAACTCTCTTTTCTCTCCTACCTATTAAATTTTAATCAGTAGTTCTTAATTAGAGCTTAAGTAAGCAACATCTAAACGTATCCAATATTAAGACCCTCGGAAATCTTGCTTGTGAAGCCATAAAGTCTGTTTCCAACAAATTAATGTTTGGACTTCGTCAATATCTGCCTAATACGATCAAAACAAAAAAGCACGGGTTGGCGGGACTGTGATCTACCATCTTTAACGCTCTCTAAAGTAGAGTTTAACTGGCATGGACAATTATTCCACTTGAAGAACGAGATTGTTGATTTGGACTTAGTAATAACCGACTGTATTTCTTGCTACAGTTGCAAAGAGTATGATAGACTCATCTCTAGAAGACTCTGAGCTTGCGAGATAACTTGAGTGAGTTTTCGCAAGGACAATCATTAGTGAGAAAACAGATGATCTACTTCGTAATGATAGAAATTACTATGCGAGCTTTTAGAGAAAACAAAGTCAATCAAATTATTGAATATTTATTACCAATAAAAGTAGACAATGCTGTAGTTCAGCCCAGTTCAGCAACTTCTTTGCTGAGGATATAACTTCCTTTACTGGTCAAACTGGTCTCACGCTGAGGAAAAAACTATTGACTGTTCAGAATATTGTATAATAATACAAGGGTATACAAATGGAATACAAAAGACGTCGACATGTACAAAGTGAATGATGTTTCCCTGCTTGACAATCAAACTCTGGCTCAAACTTTCTTACAAGCGCTAGTCCATACTCGGCATCGCAACTTCGCTTAGACCCAGAATGGGTCGTAGCTGCCCGGTCAAAAATTAATAGATATAGCCGCTCCCACAACGCAAATGTCCTTTCATCTTTGGAACAACATCACAACTGGACCAGATCAAAATAGTCAAACCTAACATTACAACACAGATTCCTTTTTTTCTACCCTAGGGCACCCAGCGACCCTCTTACGACTCCCCCAAAATCTCAAGAGTCAATCATTATCAGGAAACGTCGATAAAACACACCCAACAGACAAGTTCAGTCACTTAATTCATCCACTTATCTCAAGTTAATATGTCTTCTTCTATGAATGATGTTACTGACGCCATCAATGACGTTACTGCCACTCTTGGCAAAGTATCAATATCCGATAACCCTGCAGAAACTGATCAATCCACCGGAGACACCAACAAAGAGGCTGTCTTAGCGAGTGCTGCAGAAGGTCGCCGTCTTTATATTGGAAATCTTGCATATGCGACGACTGAGGGGGAGTTGCAATCCTTTTTTAAGGGATACTCAATGTAAGCAGCGTTTTCTAGTACCTGATGGCCAATGATTAAAAAGTTCATACAAAAATTTACTGAAATCAAATTGCTTTTTATTAATGAGATATTTGCCATTATTTAAATATCAGATCCAAAGAATTTTCTCGATTCATAACTTTCCTAATTTAGTTACTAACTATATTTAAAGTGAATCTACTTCTATCCCTAAGAATCCACGCACAGACCGCCCAGTTGGCTATGCTTTTGTCGACCTCACAACTTCAGCCGAGGCAGAGCGAGCCATTGCAGAGCTCTCTGGTCAAGAAATCCTCGAACGTAAGGTTTCTGTTCAACTAGCTCGTAAACCAGAACTACCCGCCGACAAAGCTACTTCAAATGGGGGTGAGGTTGGAACTGGGGGTGGAGGCGAGACTGAGCCCAGGCGCCGTAGAATATCAGGGCGAGGTCGCGGTCGTGGTGGTCGTGGTCGTGGTAGAGCAGGTCGAACTGGTCGAGATCCCCCAGTTGTAGGTTTACCGATAAATATTAGGTGATCTACTAACTATTTACAGATTCATGACAAAGGTACAGAAGCTGAGACAACTGAAACTTCACCCTTGCCAGCCGAAACGACCGAAACGACCGAAAACCAACATGCGACCGAGAAAAAAGAAGAAGTAGAACCAAAAGAGCAGAAAGAATCAAAAGATCAGAAAGAACCAAGAGATCAGAAAGAAAGGCCCTCTAGACCTCCACGGGAAAGACGTGAACGTGGTCCTCCTGCCAATGGAGTTCCCTCGAAGACAAAGGTCATGGTTGCTAATCTTCCATATGATTTATCTGAAGAAAAGGTTACTAGCTACTTCACGCTGCTTTGTCTTTAACTAACAAACTTTGTAGTTGAAGGAACTTTTCTCAGACTATGAGCCTGTATCTGCTAAGATTGCTCTCCGTCCTATTCCACGCTTCATGGTAAAAAAACTCCAAGCCCGCAATGAACCCCGGAAAGGCCGTGGCTTTGGGTTCGTGAACTTGGCATCTAATGAGCTTCAAGATAGAGCTGTTAATGAAATGAATGGAAAAGAAGTTGAAGGACGCGAGATTGCAGTAAAGGTTGCTATAGATAGTCCCGACAAGATTTCTGAAGATCCAAATACACAGGCCTCTGATGGTGCTGATGGATCTACTAATAATGCTATTCCATCTGAAGGCACTAATGGTACCACTACTAATGGGGGTGTCAATGATAAATTTCAATCAGATGGATTAAATGGGACAGCTGAGACTATTGCAGCTACAGCTTAAGCTAATTTGCATAGTGAGATGATGATTTCAGCATGTTTTCAATTCTCAAGATTTTGGTGTGTAGCTCGACTATGAGGACGGTAGTTTGGGTTCTCTCTCACAAATTATCAGAGATAAGAATATCCATGTTTTAACGACTTTCTTTTAGTTGTGGAACCAGATAAACTCAAGTCAGTGAAAATTCTTCCGGTATATCGACAGTACGATTCAAATTCGTTTCTTACTATTGCCACTGGAGAATATTACTCGTACTTGGGGTAAATGGGTCTTGACGATAACCCACATCTGACATATTTTATTATTATACTCCTTTATTTTAATACCCATTTGCTGGCATGTCCATCGGACAAATTGGTAATTAATTTCTTTCTTTGCAATGAGTAATAGAGAGTAATATGAAGATGTCTATTTTCATAAATATTGAAGATAAAGTAAAACATACAAAGAAAATCCTTTATCTACTTAATATTCTAAATTGCTAACGTAGCCAAAAAGTTCACAGTTTAACAATAAATTATGTGTACGCAATGATAGTAATGGTTAAAATATAACATATATAAATCCACTTAGCTCATCCAAGTAAATCGCTGTGAGGGCGTCGGGTTATATGAATCGAAATTCCTGATTTTTCTTCTATATAATACCATCTAACTAAATCAAGCCCCATAAGATTTAAGTTTTTACAAGAATATCTGAAAAGATACGAAGTCATCACTTATACAAGCATGACTTTTATCCCGAACATTGTCATTGTTGGAAGTGTGGTGGAATCTAGCTAGATGCGAAACATTGATCTCCTGTCCCAAAATAGATAGCTACTCGCATTTTATTTGGGGTTGGATGTGATAATCATTGCGCCTAATTCAAGCGAGGTTTGTGTTTGAGGTCTAACTTGACAAACCACAGCCTGACTCGTCTGAGGTAACGAATAGCAATCACACGTGATATGGAGGATTCTACGACAAATTTAATGATTCAATTTTCTTTGAAGAGTTGTATTACTAGTTTCTCCCTAATCTGAACGAAAGAGAGAAGATCATATCTTTGGTGTGAAATAGTCAGACGCATTAGTTTTTGCAACATGGCTTCGAAAGCTATATGGGAGGTAGACCCAGAGACGCGATCAAAAGTAATAATCACAGCTAAATAGCTTTTTTTTTCTCTCAGTTCGATAATGGTCTTTTATTATAAATTAAACTAAACATATGCTAATTAATCTCTTTACAGTTACTTCAAATTCAAAAAACAAATTCAAACGATCGTTGTTGTGATTGCGAGGCGCCATCTCCACAATGGGCATCACCAAAGTTTGGAATATTTATGTGTTTAAGTTGTGCTGGTGTTCATAGAGGACTTGGGGTACACATAAGTTTTGTGCGGAGCATAACAATGGATGCGTTCAAACCAGTTGAAATTGAACGAATGCGACTTGGTGGAAATAAACCGTGGAGGGAATTCTTCGAGCAGGCTGAAAGTAATAGGATAGATGGCATAGCGTGAGTTTGGCCTAGCTCCAGAGAACTGTAGGTTTACATGTGTGTGTCTGTGTATAGCATTGGGCTGGTCCGAGAATAAGGATACCGATGGGATTAAAATCTTTGGCTGTACTTGGGTTGAATTGTTACTAACTATTTCTCGTAATGAAAATTAGATGGGATGATGCTACGATTTCAGAAAGGTATTCGGGAGAGGTTGGTGAGGAATGGAAGGAGCGCCTATCTGCTAAAGTAGAAGGAAGGGAATTTGATTCGAATAACATCAAGCGGTCTGCCGTCAAAACTGTCTCTCCAGCCTTGAAATCGAATTCTACTTCTCAATCTCGAATTATTTCAGGTCAACCTAATCAACCTCTAAATGGTCCAGGTTGTAAGATTAAGGTAGATAATAAATACTTTGCAGACTTAGGTGCCAAAAATGCATCTCGCTCATCGGATCTTCCTCCATCACAGGGAGGAAAGTACTGTGGATTTGGATCACAACCACTGAGGGCAACGAAAACTGAGCCTAAACTACCCGGGCTCGAAGAAATACAAAAAGATCCTGTTGCAGCATTGACAAAAAGCTTAAGTTGGTTCTCCACAACTGTGGGTAAAACAGCAAAAACTGTCAATGAGGGCTATATTCAACCCACTGCTAAATCGGTATATCGTCTTCTTCATTTCTATCTAATCATCTAACAAATTCTATTTAGGTAGCAGGATCCGACATAGCAGCACATGCGCGACTTGCAGCTACTCAGGTTGTAATCAGCGCACAAACGGGCGCTAAAAGCGCTGCAACAAATTTCACAAAATATGTCGAGGGAAATAATTCCAACAAGTTGACTAGTAGTGGTGGTCGGTACCGGCGAACGCCACTTGAGAACGATAGTAAGATGGATTACTGGGATGATTTTGGGGATATGAATAACATCAGCGGCAATCACAACGTAAACCTTAAGAGCAATTTCATGGCGTCTAATTCTGTTGGTACGAATGCTATTAAAAAGGCTAATGGAGGTGGTGGAAATCATTACGTGGGGATTGGCAAGCCAACTAAGAAGGATGAAGATGCATGGGAATCCTGGTGAAATATTTTTGAAAGTTGGCGAGGAAAAGTTTTACTTGTAGTATATGTATTCAATATTTCCTTTTGTATTGGGACGGCGAAATGTTTATTATTTTGTATTTTATAGTACTGATACATTAAGTGGAAGTGAAAGAATTAAGCAGGCAAACAAATTATCAGGATAATAAAAAAGGAAGGATATTCTTAATGACTTGCTCTCTCTTTACATCGACACTGTCATATCATTATTAGGGACTTATGTAAAGTTTTCCTTGTACATTCGAACCTATTCGATAGCAATGATTCCATAATCTGAATTAATTCTTTTTTTTTTTCATCTATCATTCGATCCCAAACCCCGGTACACCACATCTAGCTTTCTTAATCTCCAAAACTCATTGTCGAGCTCTACTCAAGTCGACCAGAGGCTGACTAAGCCACATATTTAGTTGGTTGCCTTGGGAGACCAAAAATCTGAGATGAATATATTCACACGTCCCACAAGATACCTGCGTATGCCCACCTAGTAAATCCACAATCATGGTAAACTAAATGCACTGAAATAAAAATCAAACTTGTTTTTTTTTTCTAAAAAATGACTCAATTGAATTTCTAGTATACAATATCTGCAGTAAATACTCGATACAATTTACTTGTTGCCTTTCATACTCTTAATCTTTCTTTTATTTCCTAATCATCCGACTACTCCCAAACAGATCTAGGCAACTGAGTACAATTTTTAAAAGGACTTTTTCCAAAAGCTATGCCACTTCTTAGGTTCAAAAATTGACTGAAGGGGGGGGGGAGGGGGGAATGACCTTCCTTCCCAGGCTTAAGGCTTTGTGGTATGATTTCTTGTCGTCGTAAACTAGAGTGATGAAATAAATACCAGGCGTGACTTTACATTCTTGATGTGTATCAAAATATTCTGTTGATCTGAGTCTGCTTAGTCAGTTGCCGACCACTTTCGCTAAAATTCGGCTTGCACCTTGATAAAAATGTCCACAGTAATTAGGTCACGTGAAAAGTGGAATCGAAACAATGACTATTTATAGGTCCGCTAAATAGAATATGGCATTAACTACACTCAAAATAAGTTTTGATATGATAATTTTGTACACTTTGCTATGTTAGTTCAAATCAAGCTTAAATTACATCTTCTTGAAATAATCATACAACGCATTCCGTTCAAATTCTATTAGAAAACTAACATGTAATCTTCTGTTGGCCTACAATCGCTTTCTTTCTATAACAGACTGATTTTTGATGACTTTTGTGGGCTCTTGAGCACTCACAGAATCACAGCCGGATGGTGCTCATAACCTCGATTTTCTATCCTATTATTATCACGAGGTAGATTCTTAAAGTTTTCAATTTTATCATTGTCATCTGAATGAGTTATACCTGAAAGCTCCCGACCTCGCGCTTGTTTGGGCGTCACAGTTTCGCGACGGAGTGAAAACACGACCTGTTTTCGAGAAATTCCCAGTTGGACTGCGATGTTTGATTGATTCAAACAAACTGTAAGAAATATATTGATCTAAATAAAATACATTAGTACATAATGTTTGATAATTATCTTGGTATATTGTCTTCCTGAGAACACATTTCTCGCATTCAAACGTTTAGTCACAGGTGTAGAAGGCGGAAACTGATGATGGATTATGTGTGAAGTCATGAGAGTAAATTTCTAGGTCATGCATAACTGTAAATTTGGCGTTGCTGGTTGCGAAGATTTTAATGTGGTTGAAAGTGAAGAAGTTGTGATATGCAAATGGGCGTTGGACAGCCGAACAACTAGAATAAACACTAGCAGGGATTATTTCTCACGGAACACTGTTTGATCGTCCGTTCGACGTACTTTCGTTGTGCTAAATACTTCAAAAGATACCCATGTTGATATCCGGTTGAGTATAGGGATCAAAATAGGTAAGTATTGAGAGATAATTAGCTATAATTGTTCGGCTAACCTCGCCTAAAGAGTAAGTAAATGGCTTTAGCATTAGTTTCATGCCTCCATGTAACATTCTAAAAATAAATGTAAAAAAACTGTAAATCAATTTAGAAATTTAGAGATTTAGAAAGCAATCACCACAGCTTTCAATCCTTCCATGGTCCATTTTACATTGCGCTCTAAAAACGTTTTTCAACTCGATTAACCCTCATATTTACCACTTCTCATTCACCATCTTGATCCCAAACCAGCCTTCCCTGAGCTATATTGCCATACTCTTTGCCATATTTTTTAACAATCGTGTATTACGCATTTCACCTTGTTTTTTTTTTTTCGCCAGCTCTCGCTAAGTTGGCGTGGAGTTGTTGCTTTATATGCAAGCCTCGGCTAATAAATCGATCGTTGGCTTTAAACATCTTACTCATCACCCTTTGTGCAATTCTAGAGATCGATCCTTCCTGTGTGTGCTGTAATACGTAATTTTGAGTTAGTTTTCGTGGTTGGGCGTTAGCCCAATCAATTAGATGGATTTAGGAAGGAGTTGAGGGACAAAGAGACTCAACGTTTTAATATTGTATACCTGCAAAATCTTGCAGTTTTCCGAGAAGTAGCTGATGAATTTTCCATAGCCAAGAACAAAAACAGTGATATGTTATTGGCATGCAAGTATGATCGTTTTGAAGCACTGCAAGTCGTACTTTGAGACCGAAGAAATATGGGTGGATTTCTTCAAGAATTTTGGGAGAGCGTATTTGCTAAGCCAGAGGAAGAATTCGATGATATCGTAAACAAGTGGAAAGAGAGATTTGAGTAGAATGGAGGCCACCCCACCACGTTGCCTGGAAACGTATCTTCTGAGCAAGTTCAGACATGTGCCAGAAAGGAGGAGTCCTGGCGAGCAGTTGAGTAATGTTTTGGTCAGTGTCTAGGTAAGTATAAAACAAAAGTTGTACAGGCATTCATTAATTAATTTTTCCACGCTGGAACAACGACAGCTTCTCGACTCGACGGAAACTATGTTGTAGAGAAGAGCTGGATTAATCATCCAAAAAACTTGAGAACTGTTTGGTCTGCAATAAAGCTACACATAGACGCTCAATTCTCCGAAATACGCTCGTATCGAGCCCAAAAACTTGAAAGCACTTAGATTACTCAAATACGCGAATTTAATGTTAATTTTCAGGGTCAAATTACTCCTTTGACTAGAGTCACTTCAATAAGTTCTGACATATCTTTTCTCTGACGCATTCGCTAATAACTCGCTGATGCCTTCAATCCCATCTTTCTAAGCTTTGAATCATTTCATAAGATTCTTAGATGAATCTGGCTTATTTGGGTATTGATTATGAAATTCTATAATTTATCAGGAGGAGTTTTTAAGTTAGACGCAGGATAAAACTACGGGTCATCAACCCAGCCAAGTCATTTGGCACTATATTTTAGTTTAGTTTAGTTTAATTTATATTTTATCGTGTCGGCTCTAGCAGCGTATGTTGTACATGACACGTATGGAAGACATCTAGAATACATGGTCCTCCAAACTAGAGCAATACCCACCCGGTGCCTAATTTCTCCCAATACACTATTCAGATGCTAGTTACATTAGGTCGAATGGTTAGGAACGTATTCACTATGACCCAAAAATCCAGGGAAAACCTAAGGAGGAAACCTCAGCCGTTCCTCCCGTACTCTTTTTCAACGAGCAGCCGCAGTCCCCCTCCAATAAGCCATATAGGAATCCAACCTGTCACTCCTAGAAAGTCCAACAAACACCTGACCACTTGCGCCACCAGCTTATTTTCATTAGGGTTTGTGTATTTGGAGGTGCAGAGCCCTTCACTCTGACTTCCTGGGACAGTCGTGGGGACGTTTCGTAGAGAGGGTGATAGGGGTTTGTGATGTAGAGACGAAGCCGAGTGAGTCCCGCGATAATGAATGAGGATCCTGAAGGGTAGGATGATAACCTCTCTGCTTGGCTCCTTTCTAACGAGAGAAAGGGTTCCCAGGCGCCACCACGTGGAGGTACAGAGTAGGACTTGACGCCCTAGCACAATATTTTGATTTGCCCAAAAGTAATTTTGAATCAATTATTTTCTCAATTTCCCATTCTTCATCGACTGCTACGTTGATTGGGTCTGGTTGTGGCATTATCTGTCTCGGTAACGGGTCGTCTGCGACCTCCATAAATAACGTACAAGGAAGAAATTATGGTTTTTCCATTGGCTAGGCGTTTCTAGTTTAAATGAATAGCCTTTTCTTAATAAAATCCCTTATGGACCAATGAATTTAGGTGATGGTTTGGTTTGAGGTATTTACAATCGTAGATTTCTTGTCGGCAAATAAACTCTGTCTCCCACGTGGAGATCCAGCTCTCGGCGATGTTTATTTGATTATTGTTTCATCTTTAACTGACTTCGATTCATAATCTGTTGACTAACTTTACAGGTCTCTTGTACGAAAGCTTCTACGTCTTTCAGCGCTAATTTTTCTCTTGCAATTTTTGGATTTGCTGGCGGTTTCAAATCGTAAGACTTGATGGAGTATAACCAGGGGAGAGTTAGAAAAGCAACATGCCAATGGAATCATGAGGTAGAGTTAATTGCGCATAATCCATAGCCAGTAGTAAGTCTGGCCAATTATCTCGATAATAATGGAAGAATGGTCGCAAAGGAAGAGTATTATGCTGATTCATAACTTCAGTTTGTCCATCTGTTTGCGGGGAATATGCAGCTGAGAGTTGTAATTGGATGCCTATGATGTCCAAGATAGATTTCCATAGACAGAGATAAACCGAGCGCCTCTATTAGACACAATAGAATCCGGAAGGTTATAGTAGCGGTATACCTAGGTAAAGTACAACTCTGGAGTATCAAGAGCATTAACATCCTTTTTACAAGGTAGTATAATAGAAACTTCGGATAATCGATCGATAAAAAAACAAACTTGTCATAACCTTTTTGTCTTTCGGCATGTCCATGTAATCTCCCACAGGAGTAGGGCTATTCATACATCCAAACTGAACCCATTTGTATTACTCTGTCACCAAAACATTCAGTTCAAACACTTCAGCCATTTAATCAGTGGTACCTTATTCTATGATCTTTAACTACTTTTGCATGCCACAAAACGGTCATATTCGAAAAAGAAGTTTAAGATCATAGAGTTAGGTACCACTGATCAAATGGCTAAGTGGTTAAAATTGGATTCTTTGGTGGCAGAGTAATAGAAAAGTGTCCGGTAAGGATGTATGAATAGTCCTACTCGTCTAGACAGATGTGTTGCCACGGTCTGTCGGGTGTGGGAAGTGGATGGAGTAGACCTAGAACCTTATCACGTGAAGCATGATGGACGCGACACGAATCGCAATTACGACAATATTGCTCAACATTTCGGTGCATTCTATTCCAGAAGTAGCGCAAATTAAGTTCTTGAAGTGTTTAAATACAACCAGCATGGAGGTAAGAGATCGGGTTGTGAACTTCATGAATAAGGTTAGTAGGTATGTTGTCCAAGTTTGGATCGACCAATCGACCATTGAAAAACAGAATACCATCGTCTAATTTTAAAATATCGTTTATTTCTATTTGGTTTCGCATATTTTGGAGACTTTTGCGACATCGATTGGCGGCAAGAATAGCATCGATAAGTTGCATTGATTCCATGGGGCAAAGATGCAATATTTTTGACTTCATCAGATAATTTTTCGGTCATAATACAGCTCTGGGTTATTTCTTTCTTCCAACTCTTTTTGTGTTTGATTAAGGCTGAGAGATAAAAGAGTATGGTCAGTACAGCGTAGATTTAAATAGAAAGGGGGCCGCTTATTTGATAAACATCTAAATCATGATTTTGTGTTGGATCATCATCCGTCATAGGAATAACATGATTATTCGCAAAATCTAAATCGTGATGGCGACTAATTTGTTTGTAGGCTGTCCCCACGATTGTATCGGCTAACTCTCTACCGGTCTATTTATGAGCAATAGCTAGCTTATCTATCCGTTTTACGTGTTTTACGTTTTCGGACAGCAACGATTGGAATTTCTGAATCGGGAGGTAACTCATTCTCATCAGAGTCATATTGAATTATCAATGTAAATGTATCGTTATCTATATTTAGTTTGCATGATCTTTTATTTTAAGGATAGAAAATCTTGTTTATCAATTGTCACTTGTGCAATAAATTATAGTTTGCAAATTAAGACTAGCGAGATCTTAGATTATAATCTAGGCAGGTGTGTCATTAGTGGGCCCTTGTTTCTATGTAAACATAAACTAAATAGACCTTTCTTTGGTTAGAGATCACTTCCCTAGAGAATTTGAAAATATAGTTTTAAGGCTATCGAGTGCCACAGTTATTCCTTGAATGTAAAATTCCATCTTTTACGCGTTTTTGCACCTTTCGTCGCGTTTTTTAATATATAAAAAGCCAAAATCTCAGTCTCAATGAGTTCAGGAGATTGTTATACCTTCCCCGGCGTAAAGGTGAGTTTAGAATATTGTGAACAACCGGAAGAGAGCACAGACCAGAAGATGACAATGTTAAATCATCTATAGACTCAAATCAGGACTTTATTTCAGAAGATTCTAAACTAAAGAAAAAAAGGCGACGAAAGCCTCTAAAGTCTATGTTATTTGTTAATTACAAGTGGTCCGTGCTCAGCAGTCAACCAAAATCAAAACGCTGAAATGTAGACGGGGTAGGCATGATTGATGATTGTACCTAAAGAAAAGTTGAATCATCTAAAATGTAAATAAGCACTGTCGTTATGTAATAGCCTTGAGGCTGCATACACATATAATAAATTAAATAGAGAGAGAGAGAGAATAACAAAGATACAAGGGGTAAGCAATAAATACACCGCCGTCAAAAGTATCAAATTCATGTGGAGAAAGAAAATTAAAATTGATAGGGACATTTTGCTATCAAATCTATACTTCAAAGAAATTTTCCAGCGAAAATAAGAGTATCTGGAAAGTATTGAGGGAATAAATAAAATGTCGTATTTTTGAAACTTACGTCAAAAAAATATTTAAAAGCCTGCAAATAACACCACTTCTCAACCTTTTAATTTCCTAAATAGTTTGATCATGTGATACAAAGATGAATACGATAGTTGACTTAGTTTTTAAATTCAAATGTGAAGAAATATAAATGGTGATATTACGATTTAGGATGGAAGTCTGGAAATTTTAGTGAAGATCGTCTTATTGATTATTTATCATTTTGTTCCATTAGCACCTTTTTATTACGCTAAATTACGTTGAAAATCAAAGTCTGAGTTTTGTGTTAAATTTAGAGGGGAATAACCAACGTCATTGTTGTGAGCTATAACTATTCTATCTTTCTACTCTTTATTGGATCGGCAAGATCTCCCCTCTCACCCACCTTTTTTACATTAGAAATTCATCATTTGGATCATCGTAAAATCTTCAGATCCTCTTGGCACAATAGATCTTATGATGGGTAAAGTAATCAATCTTATTTGGGTTCCTTGGGAAACTTGTCGGGTCTGGGTGCTCCGCAGCTGTTATCAGTTATTGCTGTCGGGTAGTCTTTAATGATTGATCAATTTGGCATTTATTTTGGAGAATGTAATCAATTTTAAAGGAAGCTTGACAATTCGCGTTGTTGCGATAATTGTTCTGTGAGGTAGGTACTTGTGCCAATTATTGTTTTCACTTCTTTTTATTATTAGTTTCCTGAATGAGTGAGTCTATGACTATGGGAGAATGAAAGAGACGTAGATGCTCTCTATGTACGGTCCAAGGGCACTATCTATCTATGCCTTCTTTGCGACTTCAGCCCAGCAGCAACACCAGCACTAGTCATCATTTGATAACATACGAAATGAGAAAACGCCCAGCTGGAAGTTATCTCACTATTGTACAGTGTAAATTATCATCTTACCTTAGAAGCCCTACTTTGAGCACACATTTCTTGCACTCAGGATGAGTGACATTGTTGTGTCTATGCGTGAAAGAAACAGTGCACACCCTCACCACAGTAATCCCCGATGGCAGATTAAGTCGTTGTCTAAGTCTGCTAGGAAATAATTTTATCAGTTCACGAATAAATTATCTTGCGACGCAAAATCATTTTTAACATAAGTATGACAAAATATAATTATCGTAACAACGTGAATTCTCATGTCAGGCTTTCTTTAACCTCTTCTGGGTGCTGTTATGATTTCCGCCAATCAGAAGGTTCACGTCAGAGTTACCGGGGTATAAACAGGGGGGGTGTGGGCCAGATATTTATTCCCTTATTTTGGCAGGTAATTAAAATTCCCAGATTTTATTTAAATTTAGAATTAAAGTTTTACGGCATAAAAAATACGATTAAATTTCACCCAAGTCACGCGATTGAGTATGGTTGAAATAACCTTCGATGGGTGTAGTTTGTTGACTTTACCTGATTAAATTAAAATTCATGTACTAATAAACGCAATAGAGTTACGGTTTACGTAGACTTTGCAATATTAAAATATATATATATTCGGGCATTACTAGAAAGGAATAGCGAAATTATTTGGGTAATTGCGCGGGAACGCAAATAAATTTAGTCATAAGCATCTTTATATATATTTTTGGTGAAAAATAGTACATGGAAATTAAAAGCGAAAACAATGATTGAATGTTAAAAGAGAAAAAAGTAATAAAAATGGAATCCTCTAGCAATCAAAAATGGAATGAAAGAAAATCTACTACAAATTTGGATAAAAAAAATATGGAAAGAGGAATGTACAAATTCTAGGAGATAAGAGACCAATTTACAAGGCCGAGTGAAATTAAATGTGGTTTTATTATCGATGCGCGAGAGAACCAGTAATAAAGTGAGAATGGATTAAGCGAAAGGAGTAGGAAGCAGGAGCGTGCCGAGGGTGGACCACAAAAAATGATAATCTCGGTTGATTAATGAAATAACAAACAATCAAAGAGGTAGCAAAAAAAAAGGCGCGATGAACGAGAAAATAAAAGAAAGAGTCACGAAATACAAGCACGAAGTCAGAAAATGTAGAGTAAAATTGGCCAATCAGAACAAGGCAGTCAGAGAACATTCCATTATTCTTGACAGTCAATCAACTGGCTCATGGATCTTTCTGAGGATTTACCACTTGACAGCATGTCTTATGGTGATTCTCCTCTTTTATTGATGATTCTACAAGGAAGGGGGGTCTGGTTAGCTTATGCTCTTTTAGTTGTTGGATTCATTACCAAGTCAATAACGAGAAGTGGATATACATTTTCTTGAAATGAACATATCCAGCAGTGATGATGAGTGTTGACTGTTTGATAAATAAAACTTCGTCTTTCCATTATCTTCATTCTATTCACCAACCGTCTTCATATTTGATTACTCTCATCGGTCTCCATTCCACTCGTTTATATTTTCTTTATATATCAACTCTCTCCTTCAGCATTCAAAAAGAGAAACTTTACGATTCGTTACATTCTTTCTCTAGAGCATAAAAAGTATTCACGGAGACAAGGTCATCAATCTACTCCCCTCTCTTAACCAAGAAAAAACACAAAAGTCGAAGTATTAAAAATAAACAAAAAGACTTCCTCATCATCATGAAAGGTCTATTCGTTCCTGTTATCACAGCAGTTGTTCTCGTTGACGCCTTAACTCATTTTCCTGTTCAATATGTGAATCAAGCTGAACCAACTGCTGTTGCATCTTTGAATGCTGAGCCAGGCAATATCCCGCAATCCAACAATGTAAATCAAAATGTCCCTATAAATGACCAGGATGTTGAGCCACCTTCTACCGAGGCCGTTGCGTCCAACCCTGATACTTCCGAACAGCCGGATGATGTTGATGAATTGGATGCCGATGAAGAAGAAGAAGATGACACCAAGCCAACTCCAGCTGAGTTTGATGATGCCAATCAAACAGCAAAGGTATGTATAAGAAGATGTTCCTTTTCCCAATTTTTACTATGAAATCCTAAAGAAGCTTCGAAACCGATCTAACTTTTAATCAGCCGACCCCTGTCGCTGAGCTTGATTTTGAAGATGATAGTCTTAATAAGCCAGCTGGTATTGATTTTCCTACTGGCGAACCAGCAGAAAAAGAATTTGATCATGTTGAAATTATGACCACAAACAATTACACAACTTCAACTGTCTATACAACCGTGACATCTACTGTAACTGATTGTGTATCCACTGTTACCGACTGGTAAGTGTATTCATAATGGATTTGAAAGCCTGGTTACTGAAATCTTTTAGTTCCGAGATAGGATCAGTAGTTACTAAGACAATTTCCTTGTACACTACAACTTGCCCAGTCACAACACCTACTCCAGTAGCTCCTTCTAGTGAAGAGTTAGATGATGAAGACTCAGATTCTCCGGAATCAGATGAACCAGAGTCAGAAATCCCAGACAATGATTCTCCAGAGTCAGAATTGGAGTCAAACTTGGAGCCAGATACGGAGTCTGATTCGGATATTCCAGATGCACCAGAACCAACGCAAGGACCTTTTTTGACCAAGACAGTTGAGACTACTGTCTGGTACACAGTAACTGATTGGTACGTAGCTTAAGCCGCGCTGAAATTTGATTCTCAGGTTTTAACATGATTTTATTAGTGCACCAAAGGAAACCGATTGTCCTGTCGGTCACGAGACATCATCAATCTCTACTCGTACAGAGATCTATCCCGTGACCGATATTCCCAATTTCTGGAGCCCAAATTCTACACAGATTCAACCTTATGCTACTGGCTCTCCAAGTAGCTATCATGAGCCACCACATACCAATGTAACAATACCAACAACACCACCCAACTTTACCATCAATTCAGGCTCTGCACAAAAAGCTAATGGTTTATTGATGGGCTTTGGTTTTGTTGTTGCCTCTGCAATTGCTCTTCTACAAGGGTGGTACTAAATACTCTCTTCTTCAATACTCCTAATTTCTTCAGAGGATAATCTTTTTCGAAGAGATGAGAGAATAACATACTCATGATTAACCCCACTAAAATTCACCAAACTCGGAAATGTATTATACAGGAATAAAAGTATTAAAACTTTTATTGTATGCAGTTTAAGAATGATAAATGCTAATGATTGTCAAAAATAAATATATATATACATTTGTAAATATAAACGTAATGAATTAAATTTTTAATCCCAAAATAAAATGCCACCCTCTTTTTCTTTATTTTATTTACTATATCAAATTTTGAGAGTCTTTTTTTTTTTCTGAATTTGGATAAATCATAAATCATCCAGTGTTAAAGTATTAGTAATGAAAAAAATTCTTACTTTAATTAACTGAGAGGAAAGCAATTTCTGTAACTTCCCAATGAAAGCTAAATACTTATAAGGAAGTCCGGCTTCTTGCTTCTTTGTATATGTTCTCGCTTATATTTGCTTTGGTATATTCTCGACTATAAGCGAGTGATGTAAACGCAATATGCAACAGCAAGACAAGTCAAGAAGAGTCGTAATCTACTTAGGCACAAGTCAGAATATTATTACTCTAGGGCTGTACTTACTAAGAAAATGAGTAGAAAAGATTTTATGTATATATAATAGGACTTATTTCGCAATAGTTAGACTCTCGACGCTTAGTTCTTTGTCTAAAATACCAATTCCAGATTACCTCTTGTTCACTCTATAGTCTTCCTTAGTACCTTTAAAAACCTTTCAGATACCTTCGGAAAGATGATTACCCTTGATATCTTAATTGAGCCAAGCAGATATGTAGAGTTTAATGATACTGGCATAAGTAATATTCAAAGCCCAATCTGATTTTTTTTAATTTGGTCGTATAATCTATGATCTTTGGTATGTATAATCTTGCTCCTCATATGTCATAGTTTCTCGTGGTTGTATTCAATTGAATTAGAAATTTCTACTGTATTCATTTCATCTTGATTTTAACCAGGAGCGATGATACTAGTTTTTGCTTCAAAAATACTTCATTACTTCCATTTCTAACACTTCATCAGCGATCTAGATGTATTATTTTCAAAGCTTCATTTTTTAGACTAATAATTCAATATGTTGGAATCAACATGTTCTAAATAATAGACTTAAGATAATTTGATTATTCACAGGTACGAGAGGCGGATATGCATGACGGCCTAAGGTATCAATCTTAGAAGAGAAACAAATTATGTATCTATATATACTATTAGAGAATCGGTGGGTCCGCGAGCGCAGGCGGTGATTGGCTGCGGGGGTGTTTTTATGCCTCCGGATTGGCTGAAAACAACGCTAAATGTTCACAATAAGCGAGACCCCATCAATCCTTTTGGGACCGCGCGACACATAACATTGAGAGATGGAGGAT
>PEDP01000014.1:0-72720 GCA_002918395.1 Erysiphe pulchra
ACTAAGCTGCGTCACTAAGCGAATTATTACATAAGCATAAAAAGGCTAGAGCCGGATAATTCCGGATCTAATCACCAGGGCAACAGCCCGTAACATCAGCCCCCCGAATTTTTTTTTTTTTTTTTTTTTTTTTTTTTTAAAATTTATGACTTGACATTGTTTAAGAGCTTCCTCTTTGTGAACTTTCGGGGGCCTAAAATTGCACCTACATTTTCCCCAACGTTATCTTTCGTACCGTATTTTTCTTCGAATATATCTAATGCTTCTGTCTCATCCATATTTTTTCTAGTTTCCCACGTTGGCTCCGCAAATCCTTTCCACTTCACAAGAACATATCTTTTATATCCTTTACCAACTCTTCGTTTTTCTGCTCGTAAGATTCTTTCAACAATTTGTTCCGGCTCCATGTTTTGATCCATTTGGTTTTCGCAAACTTGCGGTAGAATAGGGGGCGGTTGTTCGTCGTCTATAATTTGAGAAGGTAATGGATCTGTAGCCGCCCTTTTTAATAAATCAACATGGAAACGAGGCCAAATACCTGTTGGTGTGTTCAACTCGACTGAATGTGAGTCAATGACTTTTATTACTTGATATTTTGCATTGAGCCATGAGAGCTTTTTAGATAGCTGAGGCGTTTGAATATTTCTTAAATTTAACCAAACCCGGTCTCCTGGTTTTAAAACTTCAGCTTCTTTTCTACTTTGATTTGCGTAGTGTTCCATTCTTTCTTGTGCCGAAGCCATTGAAGCTTGCGCTAGTTCCTGGGCTTCTCCAAGTCTTTTTACAAAGTTACGAGCTCGTTTTGTGGGTTCAGTTTTGTTTACCATTGGTTCTTTAATTTGAATGGGCTCCACATTATAACCATGCTCCATGAAGAATGGGCTCATGCCCAACTTTGATGAAGTTCGATTATTCAGCGCTAACATTGCGCAAGGTAACAAGTCTTTCCAATCGAATTGGGCATAAGTGACAAATGCTCTTAAATATGCCAAAATCTCTTGGTTCTTCCTTTCAGTCGCCCCGTCAGTCTGTGGGTGGAATGCCGTAGATAAACGCTGTGTCATCCCTGTTTGTCTACAAAGCTCCTTCCAGAAGTCTCCTACCCAATTTGATCCCCTATCTGATGTGATATGTGTTGGGAAACCATGATGTCTGACATGTAGGTTCATGAAAATCCTTGCACAGTCTTCTGCTTTCATTGTATTCATTGCTTCCATTTCGACACTACCTGTTATATTTCTTACGCCTTTAATATTTTTGGGCGCTTGCCATTGCTTAATTGCTTTAACTTTTTCTGGGTCTACTCTTATGTCCTCTCTCTCCTATACTTATAATATACCCTAGATACTTTGTCTGTTTAACCGCAAATTCGCTCTTGCGAGGTTCCATTTTTAACCCAGCCACCCCAAGTCGTTGCAGGACTATGTTAACTTTGTTCCAGTGATCTTCTTTGTCTCTAGTCGTATAAATGAGAACATCATCAAGGTAAGCCAAGCAAAAATCACCCAAAAACTCACCTAATACACTGTTTATGTATCGTTGGAAAGCGCTGGGAGCTCCTGTTAAACCAAAGGGTGTGACAAGCCATTCAAAAGAGCCATATCGCGTTCGGAAGACTGTTTTTGATTCGTCCCCTTCTCTCATCCTCAACTTATGAAACGCAGCCCGTACATCTACTTTTGAAACCCATGATGCTTTTGCCACTTGTCTTAGAGTCTCTTTTATTAGCGGAAGGGGGTATCTATCCTTTATTGTTATTGCATTGAGATTTCTGTAGTCAACGCAGAATCTCAATCCACCACCAGGCTTCTTGGCGAAAAGCACTGGAGCTCCACCTGGTGAGGAGCTTGCTCTAATCCAATTTCGATCTAAATGATCTGTCAATGTTTTTCTCAAAACTAATAATTCTTCACGGGACATATTATATAGAGGTCCAAACGGAATTTCTTTCTCTCGTAGAATTAGAAAAAGATGATAATGGTGAGGGTCATTGGTAAACGTAGAGTTAACTTTGACTGGTCTTTTCGCCCATGTAAAGCGTGGACAGTTCTTGAACCAATGCCTTTTCCCGGCACAACTAGTACATTTATTTGCGGCTTTAAGGGCTGCAAACTCGTCCGGGGACCACCAAGAGGCTGGTGGTTTGGCGTTTCTACCTTTGTCTTTTGATTGGTTTTCTAAATTAATTTTATTAATAAGTGTGGTAAGTGCAGCTATACTTATTCCATTTATTCCAGACATTTGTGTGTCGCCGTCAGCATCCAAAGTTGTCAAGGAGGAGTTATGATCATTTCCGGGAGACGGGAAGTACTCTGAGCTGACATTTTGGGGTACAGTTCCCGATTTTGAAATGTACCATGTTTTTAGTTGTTTGGGACCTCGTCTGGGGATAAAGTCTTCCCTGGCTTCTAATTTGTTTGCCACCCGCCGCACTTGGTTAACAAAAGCAAAGTAATCGTCATCTGACGTATCTTTCACAGAAATAGCACCAATAAGTACTCCTTTCTGATATTTATAACTATTCATTAGCCAGACAAATGACGATGCTGAAGCCACTTTTGTTTGGTCAATTGTAACGTACGATACACGGTCGCGTTGTTTCCTAGGTGATTTCTTTTCGTACCAGCCGCAAGCTCTTACTTTAATTCCATATTTTCTACTACCTTTCCGTAAGCAATGACATCGAGCTGAGTATACGACGTTATTTGATTCCATCCAAGGTTTGCCAAGGATGATTGGATATGTTAGGTTGAGCATAACATAATTCCATACATCTTCCTTCTCTAAGATTCCCTAAGATAGTCTGAATGCCCCGAGGAATTTTAGAGCGGTAATCTGATATTGACTCTAAATCAGACGCTACCTCCTTCACCTCTGATACCCATGCTCTAAAATTTTCTTGTGACGGGAGTTTGACTCCTATTAGAGCCCGTCGCAGCGAGTTGTTTATTGCTGCTTTCAGTTGCTGGCACTTTCCTAGTGATGTAAAAGCTAAGTTACCCCCACTTTGAGCAACTCTGTACTCAAATTTCTTTAGGAATTCGTGAAAAAATTGCTGGGGACCTTGTTGCATACGGTAAACAGTTTCTGCTGCAACTTGTCGAGTTTGTTTATCTTCAAACTCATCTCGAAAATGTTGGGTGTAGGCCCTCCAATTGTAGTTATCTGACTCTACCCTATTATCGAACCATTGAGCAACCGATGTTCTTCGATTTTCTGGCAAGGTTTCAATCATTTCCATGCATATAGAACAGTCATCATCGTATTTCAAAACGTCTCTTTCAATGCGTTTATCTAAGCGGTTTATATACGAGAAGAATTATTCAGTTTTTCCATTCCATTTAGGAAGAGCACACTCCTTTTTATTACTTTATGAATCAAGCCTTATTGGCCCTACTTTCTCTTGACCCAACTTTTTTTCTCTTAAAAACTGCAGAATTTCTTCTACATCAGATCTTTTTATTCCTTGTAGTAATTCATTTACATCTAGCATCGTATCATCCTGAGATTACCTTCAGTAACCCGGGAGCATTATCAGAACTTACAGCTTTAGCTTTCTCTCCAGATTGCAGCTCAACCCAAATCTTCCACTAGTAAAGTGCGATGTATGCATCATCTTTGGTTTTCAGACAAAGAGCCTAAAGTCTTCTAGTATAATTATCGATTATCAGTCAAAATGACTCAAAGCTAGTTTTGACTGTTTCAAATTTATTAAGTCCTTTGAATTTCTATTACTAATTTTCGATTATAGGCAAATCTCACATAAACGTTCTTCTGGCTATTTTCTTAGAGTTAGGAAGGCTGGATGGTCGTGTCGAAGTTTTTGAGTTTGAGTTAGGTATAGATATAGGTTTATATTTTTGTTTATGTTTCTTCATTGATTTTTTTCTCTTTTTCATAGTCTTGTACGGCACTTCTGGCAACTTCCATGAAAGGACAAGCCTTTATGAATTGTTTCCTATCACAAATGTAATAATCCGGAGTATATCCTGACTCATCTCCTTCGTTTACTTGCAAGTAAGTCCGGTTCAAAAAGGCCTTGGGTTCAGAATTTATGTTGAAACCTATAAATGCCTGGTCATGTCTACTTTCATTTACAAGGCGACTTTGCTTGATTTGAAGCCGCTTCGATTTTTCTTCAACTAAAAGATCAGGTTGTGCATCCATGGTATCAATCGTATAAGTATACTACTTTGGTAGAGTGGGTATTTAAATTAAGAGTAGAGCCCGGTCCTGATTCATATCCTTTGCTTCATGGTCAGCTGCACACAGTTTCTGCCGAAAATCTTTCAACTTTTCCTATGCATCGATTGCTGGTAGGTCGCCAATCATAAACATCTGAATGAAAGTCATGTACTCGTTTGTAGTGGTGGGATCTGTCAGTTGGTACTTTTCATTTAGGTAGGACCATAATCCATAAGCCGTATCGTGCACACCAAATAGCGCCTGATCATCAACAGAGAGTGACCTAAAAAGGTAATCAATTGCTGTTGCTTTATCTCTGAGATACTTTTCCTTCTTTTTTAAGTTTAACACATCCTCTAATGTGCTAGAGCTTGGATTTTTTTCTTCTTTTAATTCAAGCTTCGCGACTTCCTTGATTAAATTGTCAACTGAAGCAACCCGACATGCTTCATTCATGGGATATTCCACCATATAGAATACTCCTTTGCCTGTTAACTTAACCTTGTATCGAGGAAACTAAGAATCATGATTATCGCCACTTAGTACTGGAATACCTCAATTACTTTCTTTATCCATTTCATTTTTTCTAAAAAAAAACTGAATTTAATCTTTATTCTATAATTTATATTTTTAATTTTTTTACGATTAGCTGAGCAGGACGTCAAGAAAGACGACTTTTCGTGAAGCGTAGATTGTAAAATCGTTCCTAACTTGTGTATTTAGCACCGGATTAAGGTTGAATTACTGATTTCTTGTACATAGAGTTGATGTTGAAGAAAGCAACTCCTGGATTGAAGTTACGTTAATACTCTTCACGGTCCCTGGAGTTTATCTTTCTTTCACTACTTGAGTGTACTGGGTTCATAACCTATTAAATTTTATACTGTTGACAGTTTTTTTAAAAATAAAAGTTATACAGTGATAACAATAAAAGAAATTTATTAAACTACTACAGTTAAGTGACGACTGAAAGTGGACGACTCTATAAAACCCTGAACTCCTAAGAACGGAGCCCAACTTCTCATCACCGATTCAAGATGGATCGGCGACTAATCTCATTTGTTGAGACAGCTAAATCAGATATGCTCTGAATTACATTATACAAATATTTAATAATTACTAACAGAAAACATAATTATTTCAACAGAGATATTGCTTTTGATTTTAATATCAAATTCGATAATTTTCTCAGCAAAAAAAGTGTGTCTTGGAAGTTATGACGGGATAAATAAATGACATGTTTTTTAAATTCACATCTAGAAGTTTGAAGGCCTAAAATATCATTTCCCAATTTTTGATAGAAATTACAATTTGACTCTGTGATACAAAACTGAATTCGATTAATTTTTAAATTTTCAGAATTTTAGTTGAACAAATATTGAATGTATTTTTGCGATTCAGAGCTGATAATGATGAATATTTGGAGTTTTTGCAGAGTAATTCCTACGCACTTTTTTGTTATCAAACGTTTGTTAGGAATTAATAGAAATATCTGAGCCTCATTACTACGTCATCACTTTGTCATCACGGTTTTTAAGAAAACCACACCTTTTTGGCTAGGTAATCTAGCTATACTTGATAAAATATCTCCGAATTTTCTTATGGCAAAAAAGAATCTCTATAAGCTAGGTCATAAATTAGATACCTATTCTTTTGCAAATCCTGAGCATTAGGCGATCCAATTTGACAGTTGACAATGTCGTTCCGATATAAGTGATATACAGTGAGTACTTTTGAATTAATAATATTTTTAATTATTAGTGTAATTATCGACAGATTCACATTTGAAAAATGAAAAATAAGCTTTGTAAAAAAAGGAGCTAGTTTTTTTTAGATAGGTAGTTTATTTTATCGCAAGCTATATCAGACGTATAAAAATAGCGTATTTCAAGGGAATTGGATTCGAAGTGGGAGAGTGTTTGTTGCACACTACTTATGATGATTCCTGACATTTTTGAATCACTAAATGTTGCAAACTAACTTTCAGCTAATTGATGCTTATCGTGGAGAAAAATCTCAACTACAGTAGCCTAAGAGATGATTAAAGGCAGTGGATTAGAAAGAGGGATTATCAAGCTGCTAAATGAATTCTCTTGAATAGATTCATTACTGCCAACTCTATTGTAGAAAATATTCAAAATTCATCACTGATATCTATGATTCCTTTGCTTAATATCTCGTCAAGAGTCGCTGCTGCTCTTCCTGTCTCTCCGCCTTCTTTTCGTGCCTTCTCAATACCTGTCTGTACCTCAGGTAAGAATCTTTTTTGAAATACTCTTTGTCTGGCTTGTCGATCATCATAAGCTTTTCCATCTTCATCTCTAGGAGCCCCGAATAAATTTAAATAAGAGTATGGATTTGATACTTTAGGTATCATATGAAGATGAATATCAGTCATTGGAAACATTCTGATATTTTGACTTATTTGTTCACATTTTTTCTGAATGCCGAGATTCAATCGATATTCAGATTCGACTAAACCAGCATTTAAAAATTTTGCAAAAACTTGTAACTGTTTTGAAAAAGCCTTGCCAACATTTGAAAAGGAAGCTTTCATCCCAGACGACCATTTACCAGTTTCAGATGCAAGTGCCCAACCCATTATACTCATGAAACACTTTAATGTTTTAAGCCATCCACCTGGACAACTTACAACTTCCTCTTGGGCAATCTCAAGTAGCCACTCTAGAAACAACAATGCATCAAGACGAATTTCAAGAGATAAGTGTGTCATTCCAGCTCTAATATATAATAGAATACTTTCGGTTCGGTCAATGATGTCGTCCTTTGGAAGAAGGCGAAGAAATTTGAGGAGTTGATTTCGCACAGAAGCGGATCCATCGAGAACTAGGGGCAATAGTTTCTGAAGAAGAGCAGATGTTGGGAGGGGAATTTGATGATTAACATCTAAGATGGGTATCTGAGATGTGAGAAAAGAAAGAGCCTCCTTTCTTTGACTGGTACTCTTTGAGGTTGAAGCCAATGAGAGGTAGTGAGTAAATTGAGAAGAATTAGATGGTGCTGAGACCCTTAGGGATTGTTTGTTTACCACGATTGCTACATAGTGTAAGTATTTCAAAAAAAAAGTCTGGGAACGGATTTAATGCTTTGTGAGGTTCAATATGGGTGAGTAGTTTAAAAATAACATTGACAGTAACTTTCCTGCCTTCTACATTAAACTGATATATTACGTCTCGCATTACTTGATCCTTATGCAAATCAAAGTCATCAAAGAGTTAACGCTTATCAGTGTATTTCTTAATTAATTTTCGAAAACATCTGAATAAAAAAATTACCAACCCCTTAGAATACTCCATGAAACTTCATGAAAGCATATTTCAAAAAACAGTTGCATTTTTTACCATTGATTTAATTATTTACTCAATCATTCATAGTTGAATAGTGAGGTATAATTTTAATCTTTAATCATGTTCGGATTGAGACCTTAGAGAAGCGCTGGCCACAAATAGCTTGAAGAAGATGAAAATTGTTTATTGTTATGAGCCAATCAATCGAATGTGAATGAGGCTTTTCTATTGAAAATGGGAAATCTAAGAAATTTTTGAGAAAATAGAAAATATGAAAGAGATAACGATTATCTTTTGTTTTTTTTTTTTTCAAAAATAAATGCATTTCAGGAGGAAAATGAAATAAATGGAACGTTTCTAACATTTGGACTTAAAGCTGGTATCTGTAAAGTTATCAGGTTTAGCTTTAGTTTTCCCAACACGAAGTTTTTGCTTCTATATCTCAATAGTTAATTAAAACCTCTTTTTTCTTCTTAAACAAAATATCGTAGTTAAAAATATTTATACTAAAGTTAAGAACCATTAATATACCTTGAAATCTTTTGCTTTCTCTTTCTTTTTTCGGGCAGAAGATCCCATTTCATCTTTAAATGAAATGAATGTTAACTTTTTCTTTTTTTTTTCGGGGGAGGTGGTTATGATCTATAAAGATGTTGTTGTAGAAAGGGAGTGCTCTAATATGCCGCCTCTTAACTCTGAATGGGCACCCAAAAAGTTGGGTGCGCATTACGGCACTGATTGGACAATATTTTGTCTGACTTGTCTGTCAGCTTGGGGTGTGAGTTTAGCAATGTGAATAGGCACTTATTCTCATTGCGTTTTGGAAGTTACATGTCAACTCCATTACGGTCAGTTGCACTTGTAAGTTTGATACACCTCGATATCAATAACCCCTTGAAACCTTCTCTAGATTTTCACTACTCGCTCTTTACTGTGAGTTTCTCCGCTTCTGATCATTAATTAGTAGCTATATTTAGTTACACAAAGGTGCTTATTCTAATTATGAATGTGTTTAGATGTCTTCCTCTATCCAATACTGAAGTAAAATTCATCATTCTCGTGATATCGAGTGCCATAAGGAAAATTGACGATGGCTGAAAATTAGTTTCCATGGCGAGAAGCGTAAACAGTTAACATCTATCAAAAGGTTTTCGTTTGTTGACCTAGTTGAGAGCTGGAATGATCAGTCAGATCTTACCCTTGGTTTAGCATTTAATGCGGGTGTAGTGTCTTCAGCTTTACTGAATCGGCTCGACCAAAGAGCAGACGGCAGCATTAACTACGATATCATCGACGATGCTATTCAGCGCCTTGCTCAAGTAGTTTCAACTGTCGGTCAGAACCATATTCGTAGTAAGAGAAAACCTCGATCTTACCAGTTGATGTATTATACAAGTATACTCAGAATATCGACCTCTACGGCTACAAAGAAACTTCTCTGACCTGAGACGCACACCAAATGGAAAGGTTTGCATGTCAAAGTAGCCTGATATTTTGTTTGAGCGTAAAGATATCAGGTCTATATCAGTTGATTATAGACATCAGAGATATACTTCTTAACATTAAAGCTAACCATCACTGGTCATCACCATGAAGCTACTGCTACATACATTCGGCTCGTCACAGTAATAGACCTTGCACCGACTTCTTGGTTAAAAGATCAATTAAACGCTAAAAATTTGTTTAATCGTGATAAGTAGCGTTATCTACTCTATCTAAGGAATCTCATAAATCTTAAACCAGACGCAATATTCGAGCTAGAGTATCCATCCGTACAAGGCCATATCAAAAATATGTTGCTGGATGGCTGCAAAGAGAGTAATTTCTTTATAAGATGCATGCATATTTCTTGTGTCTAAAATTAACTTTAATAGACCTGATATCTTTACGCTCAAACAAAATATCAGGCTACTTTGACATGCAAACCTTTCCATTTGGTGTGCGTCTCAGGTCAGAGGAGTTTCTTTGTAGCCGTAGAGGTCGATATTCTGAGTATACTTGTATAATACGCCAACTGGTAAGATCGAGGTTTTCTCTTACTACGAATATGGTTTTGACCGACAGTTGAAGCTACTTGAGCAAGGCGCTGAATAGCATCGTCGACGATATCGTAGTTAATGCTGCCGTCTGCTCTTTGGTCGAGCCGATTCTGTAAGGCTATGTTAAACTGTCACTGCATGATAGCAATACCATTATCGAATTATATTAAATCCATGAAGAAATAATCTACTCTGGCTATAATACAGGCCCTTATAAGTCCTTTTCAATTACTAGAATGCTCTTTCCATTCTACCTATTCATTGTTGATCTTGAACCCGGATGGGCTAAGCTGACTATCTCAGCCACACTTTATTGGGCTCAGCTAGTTACAAGCTAAAGGGACTACACCCATATCAAAAACTAAGCTAACTGTAAACTCTGACTATTCAGAATCTAACTTTTATTATTCTTCCAGGGCTATGTCTGGATACCCATATTAGACTCTGGATTCTAATGAAGAACGATTTTTGCTGAGGTGCAATGTCCTGGCGACTTGCGTTCAAGTAAGTGTGGCAGAGGCTTGTATTGAAACAAAACACGCCTGTCGTGTTTTCGGAATATGCTACCAACTTAGTCTTCACTTGTCGACTTGCGCATGCTCATCACTTGCATTTCCCTTGTGCAAAAACCTGGTGACTTCTTCATGTCCCATCAAAGATCGCAGGATATTTTTCAGAACTGCTATGCGACAACGCACTTTTACTCTTTGGATAGATGTGCAGTTTTGTACTATTGAGGAATTATTTCTTTGGCTGCAAGAAGATACAATTGAAGCTGATAATCCAAGTTTAAACACTTTTTTGAGAGTGATTTGAGCCTTGAAGCTGATATATCACTTGCACCTGAACCAAACAAGCTTGAACTTGTAATCTAAAGAGACGAAGCAACGAGCCTGGTTGATGATTTCGTTGATCTGGTCCATCAGCGCTCAATTGGTTTTACGAGAGGTTTCAAGAAGTTCAGTAAAAAAGAATTTGTCGTGAGAAATTGGGAATTGTGGTAGCCCTCACGCGGAGACTATGGCAGCAGGTAATGCCAAGAACTTAAGACAGACTCGTTAATCCTTTTTCTATGTATTTTAAGGATGATCAAGATTAGAAGGATAACTTTATTTAATTTTCAGTGATTTTTTTATCGTATTTGCATCTATCATTTTCAGTAAGCTCTCGAAACATGATAAACTAGTGACGAATGCTTGAAAAGTAGATGTTTAATATCAGAAGACTCAGTATCCAACGTGAAAATGTTTCTTTTGCAAAAAGCTTACGTAGAACCTCCTGCATGGATTTATCTATGGATTTGCCATCATTCCAATATCACAAGGCATACGCATGAACGTAGAAATATGGCGCGTTCGGGAAGTTGTTTGAAAATTTTTGGAAAAACTTGTGGAATATGAAGGCAGACGGATGACCACTACTAAGAGCTATCAGCTGGAAGAGTATATGAAATTCCGATCGGGACCGCATTTGACCACGTCTAGATTTAAACTGTGACCCAAGGAAATGACCAATTACATGAGTTGATCAAGGTTAGATCCTCTCATAATGATGAAATATTTTACAATATCATTTTGACAAATCTTGAATACATATTAAATAAAGGAAATTCAAGCTAGTGATGAGCGGAATGGCTTGCTAGCCGGCGAAAAGCATTTAAGTATGGATAGAATCAATGCCAAAGCCAACAGATTAGCTATTAAGGCTCCAGGAATACCACTCAGTGATAGTATATACAAGTAGATAGATATTAGACGGAAAAGAGGGAGGAAGAGAAAAAGAGAGAAATATAGGAATACAATCATTTACTTACAATTATCGACTTCGTGACGAACTTGCTGACTTCGTGACAGCTAACATATCGTATACTTCGTGTTTTACCTACCACCAGTCCTCCTGAGTTAACTTCTTTTTTAAATACATCCCATGATTGAACTATGTGATCAGCAAGAATCCCATGGCAATAAAATTTTAATCAGAGAGACTGAATACTTGTAGAAGAAGTTGAATGCCGCTTTAATAGTCTTACTTCCATGGAATTGGAACCCAAACAATAAAACTACAGCCATTTATTACCAGTAATTTCCTAGTTAATCTATCTATATATTTTCCATCAATTTAAAGTATCTTACATCTACATTGTAGCTTAGACTTTATCAATATCAATTAGGTAAAAAATCATGTATGCTCACTCACGCGTTCTTCAAAGATTATTACGCATTTGATCAAAATTAAATACACGTATTTCACATAATTTTAGAAGCAGGAATCTTATGAAACTTGGAAAATTTCTATATGTTATGTCTGATGATTTCAGCAAGAAAAAAATTCCAAAAACCGTGATCAATGTAACTGTATAGATTTTTTAGGAAAACAGGGGCGTGCTAAAAAAATAAATTGTTGTTTACGGTAGGTAATAATCAACAACACCAACGTCGCACACATATCATAGGTATTTAAAGAGTACATTTAACGAGCGGGAAACCAGAAAAACAAATGGTGCGAAAGGGTTGATCCTCCCTGACTTATTATATTTTATCAATTTAAATCCCTTAAAGGCTTTGACAACTTTTTTTAATCTTCCTAATCTTTTTTTTTTTTTTTTCAGAATGGCAACAACCTCCAATGCATCGTCAATTGTGACAGAAACAATGCAGCGTTTGTCGTCTAAGTCATCAGTGATTGCCACTATAGCAATTGATCGAAAAACCTCTACTATTCTTGCATCATCTGGCCAAACCGGCGTATTCCAATTTTCAAAAGCTACGACAAATGCTCCTGCTCTAAACTCAAGTAATGGGACTCCTCCACTTCCCACTAGCAACGTTAGCGAATTTGCTGTTAAGATCTGGGATTATGTGAACAATACCTCCAAAATGATTTTAGATATCGACCAGGAAGTATGTATGTTTTCTTAGCAATATCTATAATAATTCCAGGCATTCCTAAGGTAACTACTGACAAGATTAGGATGATCTGAAACTTTTACGTGTCAGAACAAAAAAGTATGAACTTGTCATTGTTCCTGACAATAACTATATCTTTGTCGTAGCTCATGAAATTCGTCCGTAAGTGTTTCTTGCTGCTCAGGTATTTAAAAATGGATATAGCTTTTACTACAATTACCTTGCTTTCACGCGTATTTAAAAAAAAAAAAAAAATCAATTTTAGACTCAAATTAAAAAAAAATAGGATCTCATCAATTATGTCCATCCGATATGGATAGTTAATTGTTTGAGAACTTTTCTACTGTTGATTGAACCGCACTTATGCTGAAATAAAAGAAATCTAAGTGTACAGTCTGCCAAGTTTGGTAAATTAAAACAATAGGCAGCGAACATACATGCCCAAGTCACGATTATTGACCAAATAAAAACCTTGGATAAATCTATCAAGCTGTGATGACGCTGAAACTCACTGATCATTTTCACATCGTCTCTATTTTCTCTTCTATTAACCGTATACTTGATACTCAATTGTGTTTTTAACTGCAAGGACATAATTCACCTGAAGATTATGAGGTAATTACCTCTACTGATGTATGAAAAAAACTTAGTACATCAAAAAAAATCTGCAATCTCTACTGAGAGACGATTATTTTACATGGATGGCGATATTCGCTATACATATGAAGGATTTGCTTTCAGTCAACTGAATATATTAGTATCCATGATAAAGAAAAGCTTTTGATTCTACTTTATCACAGGTACGAGTGTAATACACAAGCTCCATTAGGTGACTTGCTCGAACATGCTTTATTGGACCTTCTTCCATCATTAAATAACTACCTCTTAAAAATCCTTGATATATGCCTATCAAAGATCTCTACAAAAAATCACTAGATCCTAAATGAAAATATGTGTGAAGGAACTCGTCGTATAGGAGATTGAGTCTGCTCATTACTATTTGAGCCCCTTGTTCCTTATATTTTACGACCAAGCCAGCTACCAAAATGAGAAGCCCTGCTAACTTAAGCAGAGGGCTCATTGTGAGTAATATTGAAGGAGGGTTTTGGTATCTTTTTGTTACGCAAGCTATCTGTCTAACGTTTTCTCTGCATAATATTAGGTCCTTTGGTACTAAATAAAAAAATCTTCTTCTGATAAGATAAAGCTAAAGTCCTCACCAAAATACTTAGTCAATGAAGCAAATTCTCCCTTTGGGGTGTCTTCGTTAGCAGGGAGTGAGGCATATTTAATTTGGAATAAGATCAACAAGAGCACAGATATTGACGCCATAAGTTACAGTTATTTTACTCAAGATAAACAATCTGATGACTACAAGTAAGCCCTCTACGCACTTGCTGCACGATATGTTATGAACTACCCAAATGAAGAACTTTATTTGATCAGAATTTTACGGATTTACGACTCCAGGGTTGAAGTCATATCTCTTGTACCTTGTTTCGGATTCTGAATAATTTACTTTGCAGACTTTCATAATTTGATGTCTCTGAGTTGGGATCCTGATCTAGAGTGTATTTATTCCTCATTGAATCTGATTAAGTTATCTTTAAATATTTGGATTACTGAACTATAAAGCTCAACCTTCTATTCCTTATTAAGACTTTTCAAATTGTTCTTTTGAACCAAAAACTTCGAGCCTTATGCTCTCTAATTTATGTTGATATTCCCTAAGCAGAAAATCATATAGAGCTAGGGAAATTTGTTCATATTAAAGTAAATCAAGGTAGATTTACGATCTGTAACCCAAATGATTGGACAAGGTAGATTCAATAGTCAGTTATGTTTTTTTTAATGTCTGTTCAAGTATCCATTTGATTCGTACTCTAAAGGTCAGACACATTATCCGCTAGTTCCGTTTCTGCATCAAGAGCATCAGACGGTGTGCAAGAGTCCATTCAACAGTTTGATCTCGGCATTCCACCTCTAGCTCAAGAGTTTACAACTCGGAAAGAAATGCTAGACTCTATTAAAGCTTGGGCCATCTCAGTGGGATTCTATATTACCATAAATTCCGGTGGCAATAAGGATCGAGTGAGCCTCAAGTGTGATTTGGGAGGTGCCTATTCTGTGTGGAAGCTAACAGGCACTGGTATCAATACCTCTTCCCGATTGGTAAACTATCCAGATATACAAAATAATCTGTGGTACGTTAACATAATCCAAGTGTATCATTCACACAGAGCCTGTCCTCATGATGAAATGATCAGTTGGTCGCCCACAAGCTCGCACACAAAATCTTAAAAAGAAACTTAATACGACACAGAATTTTGCAAGCACTTTACTACCACGGCATATTCTAACGGCTTTACGCTAAGAAGAGCAATATATTCAATTAACTGCTTAAGAAAAATCAAACGTGAAGTCACAGCAACAGCGCGAACTTCTAGCGGAGCGAATTCCGATCCAAGCGCTGGTTGATACGCTTGTTGGAGAGGAGGTTCATTATGCGGCTTCAGGAAAATATGAGGGCCTGATTTACTTAAAGTGATGAAATTTGCCTTTATAGTACAAAGAATGAAGTAAGATAAGATGACCTTGGAAGTCAAATAGATTTAAAGGTAGAATATGTTAGACCCGTCTCCAAGCACCGAACCAAAAAATAAACTCAGTGATAATTCTCTTTCTTTGGGAGAGTCCTACAAGCCGACTGTTGACGACACCAGAGGTTGTTTTGGACAGATTTCGGTAAAAAAATTTGTTTTATCAAACCTTTGTACTAGTTTGGATGTTTCAGTGGAAGTCCCAAGAATAAACATAATTTCATCTGTGGATCCCTTTGGTGGTTTAGGTAGATTAAGAGTGGTTAGTCTACAATGTAGAAAATGTCTCACTGACTTGAGTTTGCCGCAGCAGCAAGTTATATGGGCGGATTCATGATTGAAGCGAGTGTGGTAGGATGCAAAATCTCCGTGTCCAAAGCGCGCAGCATATATGTGAGCGATGTGTTGCAGAGGAAGTGATAGCTCAGCGGAGCAGCCTGCGTGAAACCCGATTTCCAGATCTTGATATAATTAAGGAGCATGCAGCTCCCAATATTCTCTGTATGTCATTGAAGTCGAGTTATTAATCCAGTCTTTTGAGGAGTCAAATGAAAGCAGGGAAAAAGAAGGTGGTGGCATAGCCAAAGCATCCTTGGTGGCTCATCTGCTATGTCATTTCCTAGAATACCAGAATGTCCCGGAATCCAGTGAATACGAACTTCACCTGGTAGATTGTGTGGTAGACGAGAACGGAGTGGCCATTCACGTTATTTAGACGCAAATTTGCCGAATACTTCCTGAGAAGAGCAAATAGGGGTTTTCAGGAGTTGTCGGGCGACACCAAGATTATCGAGAAGGACCCAGACGCTGTTAGCGAAACGTATAGTAGGAAGGTTAAAAACTGCCTCCAGAGCAATTGAAGCAGCTGCAGCTGCAGCTGCAGCATCGAAGATTCTGAGTGATGAGTTGAGATGTATGCATTTGTTAAAGATCCAACGACCTGCTTGGAAGATTGTGAGACCACCTCCAACGCGTGGGTCAAGGATGATTCTAGACGACCACCAACTTAATAAAATACTAATTCTTGAGGGGGAATACCTCCAACTTGCAAGACTATCGGAGTGTTGACCGGATCTTTGTTTGCGCGTCTGCGTGAAAAATGCTAGAGTTCCGCTTTACCTGAGTCGAATGTGATGCCCTCCTCTAGTCCCCAATTTATGGCTTTTTTCAATGAAATAGTAAGGGCATTGTAGTTTTCTTGTAGTTTTCTTGTGTATCAATAATCGCTATGTCATCAGCGTAACCGAATCAATGTGAGATGCACCCTGTTTTGAGCAAGGGAGAGATGTACAGCATGAAGAGAATTGGACAGGCTGGGGATCCCTACGGAAGCCCACAGTTGACTAATTGAAGAGGACCTGTCTCGCCGTCGAGACAGAACCGAACCGAGCGGTTCGTAGCGAAGGAGCCAACCCGATTGACCAGAAGCTCTGGCCATCCCTGCTCCCGCATACGGCGTACAAGTCGGCCTGGGAGAATAGCATCAAACGCGCTTTTAACACCTAGCGTGAGCATGCTAGTGGTGCGTCCCCCGTTTAGAGCTCAGTCAACGTCGTGAGTGAGGCAGGTAGTGAGATCGACTGCAGAACGACCTGGAAGGGTACCAAACTGTTGGGTGATGTGTATCTTATTCCAAACTGCGAGCCAGGCTAGAGTTTTGGCGATTAGACGCTCTAGCCCTTTCTCCAGTACTGAGAAAAGAGCTATTGGTCGGTATAAACGAGGGGAGGATAGATCTGACTTATTTGGCTTGTGAAGCATAATTTGAATGGCTTGCTGGAAGTAGTCAGGATAATAGCCAAAGGAGAGGCAGCTGTTGAAAAGTAAGTAGACGTGGTTTTCAATAAGTGGCCATGCAATACGAAGGATGGCAGTGGGAACCTCGACAGCACCAGGGGTTGTATTGCTAGTCTTTAGTATAGACTCATGAATTTCAAGTTGGGAAAGTGGTGGGAATGTAATTGGCCTTATCGCAGTAGTTGGAGAGTCCAAGGGAATGACACCAGTTTCAGCATAGTTTGTAAGGAGATTACTGATTAGAATTTCTCTTCTATCAGCTAGGGATGTCGCGGGGAGTCGATCTGGTAATCTAGGTTCTTTAAGTGGAGTGGAGCGAAAATTGCCTGTAGACTTGTGCCATTTGGTCATAGCAAATATATCCTTCCTCGTGCTGGCTATCTCGATCTTGCTTATGCAGAATTCTGTCTTTGTTCTTTTGATTGTTTTCCTATATTTTTTCTTTTCGGTGATCGCTTCATCTACCGTAGTGGGGCCCCTAAAATTATTTTGGTATCTTAGACGGGCCGCTTTGAAAGATTATTCCACCAAGGATTACCCTTTCTATGACCTAGTGAGCGACGAGAGCTACACCCGTATATGCCATTCGAACAGCATCTATCAAATCTGTGACATCTTTGTCTAATGCCTTCTTGCTGGAAATAAGTTGGTTTGGATCAAATCCACGAATAGCAGTAGAGAGGAGACAGTAGAAGAGCTCAGGATCTAGCGTGCCAAGTCTGAGTTTGCAGAGGGGCTCAATATAACCTGACCAGTTTATTAATGTGAGTATTGTGGCATGATCAGATGTAGTATCTAGGTATGGTGCCAGAGTGTAATTTGTCTTTTGGATTAGAGAGCCAGAGCCGAAAAGTAGATCAATGTGTTACTTTACCCATGGGAGAGAGAAGAATGAGTCCATTTTCATCTACCCATTCTGTGAATTTTTCGGCGCCAGGAGAAGGGCTGCAGGGCCATGATGGTTACCATCTGGTGTGGCGTAGGCTAAAGTAGCCCATAAGAAGTAGACAGCATTTGAATGGAAGAGATAACAAGTAAAGTGAGTATAAAACACTATTGCTTGGAGAGCCTGCGGGGGTATTATAAAAATTGATAATGTGCAAGTATTTGCCTGAGAGCGACATGGGTCGAAGAAGTAAGTCATTGGAAAGTATTGTATAACACTGTTCGGAGCGTAGGCAGGACTCTTTCCGGACGAAAGACATCACTCTGGGTCGAGAGGATATCCAATCATCAGTTGGTGAAAAAGTTTTGAATGAAGGGTGATTTTTCGTGATACGCCTAGAGCAGTCGCTGAAGATATGTGGCTCTTGTGCTACTAGAACGTCGACCGAAATTAGATTGGCTTCGTTGAATGCTATTTCGTGGGCTTGGGCCCCACGGCCAACAATTACAGATATGATTTTTAGCAGGCTGTTGGAAGGTTTTTGACGGGGCGAGTTAATCATTGAGAATTAATTTGGTCATTAGTCTACTCAAGAACTGCGTAGTAATTGTAAGACCTCGCTGACAGTCGAATTCTGGAAAACATCGACAGTATTCTTAGAGCTGAAGTTAGTGCTCATTACAGAAATACCAATAGAAAAACAAAGCTTTTAAGGCAACAGGTCAAATTTGACTTCATCCGTTGCATGAGCCACTGGTGTCATTGTGCGTTTATGACGTAGTTATGATTGAAGAGGGGTCAGCAGTAGGCTTTTTGCAGCCAAGTTCTGCTTGATGACGCATGCGAGCCTCTGCGTTGATACGTCGTATGCTGCTCACCTGTGACTTGGTTTTGAGAGGGCCTGAGGGCTTAAGACGGAGATCACAATTACTGTAGTCTGCGGGATGTGGATGGCAATGTATGCAACGATTGGGGCATGTATGTTGACCTGTGGCCCCACAGAGATTTCCCTGGTCTTTTTCGGCATGTTTAGAGGAATACAAAGGCGGAATCGGGGTTTAGAAGCGTAGGTGCGGAAGTTGTGCCAGAGCCAGCATCGTGTGCACTGTACAGTAGATCGTCGTTTGGAGAGGATTCTTGTCTACATGCAGCATCCAAAGAAGAAGAAAGTATGTGGAAGACGCTGGTGTGATTCTTTAAAGCGCGCAATCAAAGTTGTTGACGAGAATTCAAGTTTCGCCTCGTTGTCACGAGAGGCAGTGATGACTACTGGAACTTCTCCAGCTGCGGCAGATAAGGCGTCCTCTAGTGTAGCTATAGTAGCAGGTTGCAGACAATATTTCCAATCTTCGTCGACTTGTTTGATAGCTTCGTAAGTTCTAGGTACGTTTTGAATTCGGTACGAAATCCGTGATGTTGCATTCTCTAACGGGTCATCGCCAAAAAGAATGGCAGCCTTGATTTTTCCATGAGTTTAGAAGAGTTACAATCTAGAGCGAAGCCAATCTTGGTGGGCTACACTTTAGTGTGAATTTGTCCGTCTCCACCTAGTTAAGCTTAGAGATGGGTTCGTATAGCGTATTGTAAGGTTCCATAGGTTTGTTTACAGATTTATTTACGCTCCTTACTTTTTTCCTTGTCACAATTTCTAACTTATTCTCGGCAATTCTCGGTAAGACCTCGCCGGTAACCGTATCAACATTACCGTCAGCGGTAAAGACCGATGCGAGTTTGGTATACCTTGAACTAGACATTCGGACAAGATACAATTGAGTTACTTTTGAATACTAGCTCTAGAGAGACTAAATTGTATATGTAAGGATATAGACTGTATTAGATAGGTTCTTGACGCTTAGTCTTTTGTCAATAATATACCCATAAGCTCACCTTCAGTTTATAACCTTAGTTCCTATCTCCAGTACTCTCTAGTCCCCTTCAGCACCCTTTAGAACTCTACTTTGCTTCTTTACTTTCAGAATAGATCACCAAATTCACTTAGCATCACCCCCCTTTAGCAAGACCCCTTTAACTAAACGACATACACCTTATCAAAATATAGTTACATGTTACACTAGACATCTCCCTTACTGATATGTATGCTAAGTGTTCTCGAAGTTTATTGCCTTCAGGGATGCGGACGAATATACGGTCGTCAGGGCGAGAGGGTTTGAGATGATATTGAGTTTGAGTTTTGAGAGGTGTTGTGGTATTTGTAGGGACGCCGGCTATTTGACTGTTTAGTGCCCGCGCAGCGATGTTTGCGTAAGAGTTAGACCTATTGCTAAGTGCAAGGACATTTGGTCGGGAGTAATTGTTAAAAGGGGCCGCAGGTTTTTCACAGAGGTAAGCGTCGAAATGCCAAGCTGCAACTTTAGTTAGATCGTTGTAGAAATGTTTAAATGCTTCGACTGGTTTGACTGTGGGTCCAGCGTGGCTGGTTGCGTTGCTTTGCTTGTCGATAAGCGCAAAGATACCCCTAAATAAAGTCTCTGCCTCTTTAGCCCGAGAAATAATGGAGTTCACACTCTTGGATAGCGTATATTGTGGGCCTGAGGAGGGTTGTTCGGAAAACGGATCATCTGAAGGGTCGTCGTAATTGAAGGGTTCGATGTCTATATCATTCAATTGGCTTTTCATAGGCGTGTCCTAGTTGTTAATAAGAGGATTGTAAGGATAGATGGCTATAGGCGTTTGTGATTGAGTTTGACCCTCCATAATCGGTATGGTCGCTCCTGAGAGCGCCGAAAGCAAGGCGCGGTTAGAGACAGAGGCGGGTTTCGCTGCTATATCAGGAGGTTTTTGGTTTATCCTACGGAAGATGGATAGGAGGACTTCTGATCAGAGCCAGAGTGGTGAAAATTCGATCGTTTTTAAAATGGTAGATATTCATGAGCGCTGTAATTCGATATTTAACGGTGTATGTAATGTGAGTATGTCCTATTTTTCAGTAGCCTTATGGCTGTAGCCTTGACAAGGCGATAATCCATTTATTGGTCACGTTAACGGACAAGAGCGAGTCAAAGATTAAACAATATCGCATTTTAAATAGAAATTAGCGTGTGGATATCGTCATAAGAGATATTTACGAGTTTTATTGGGGTCAAGGAGTTACCACGATGTATAATTGTAATAGAGATTCACGCATTATCCTCCGTCAATCAATCTTCCTTGAATCTCTTTGCTTTAGTTAATTCTTGAATTTCTTATTCTTCTATTGATTTATACAATTACTTTAGTTCTCAGTCTTTAGTTCTACAGTTAGCTTCTTTCCCAAACCTGACACTCTCTTATAGAACTTAAACAAAATATGCACGCCAATTTAGTTAAGCATGCCTCTATTTTGGGATTCATCTTACACCGTACTCCACATGCATTACCTATGATACTAAAGCGATTGGCTTCTCTACAAGGCTGTGCAGGACCACTTTTTGATCCAGTTTGTAGCAGAGCGCGGATAACGACCACTGGCTCATCTTCCAGCTACATAATGAAGAAATGGATGGAAACAACTCTGGGAATATTAAAATTAGAGTATCTACACCCACATTAATATGTTAGAAAGTCAATACTTGAAGCTCTTTGTCTTGTTCTCGGTCTTTTATTACGAGTTTGATACCCTGAAATCATTAGACTTTGTAGTAGACCTACTGGCACCGTCATCGAACCACCTTTTCGATCTCAGTTAACATCAACTAAACGCGAGAGGCAATAGGAAACAAGTGTCAGGAGGAATGGCGACTTCAATTTTGATGTTGAAGTACTCATAGATAGTAGATGGAGGAGAGGTATTTTTGGCATTTTAAATATTAAAGTAACGGTTTTGGAATCTGCAATATTATTATTATTATTAATCATTTCAGGTTCTAATTCCGGAGGATACGCTAATTCCTCCTCTACCACCTAAGCTATTCTTACTGTGCCGCCTCCAACTTCAGTGACTTATATTTTGCGTCCAGGAATCTGCGATATATCACAGCTATTGAAACACTGATTTGAAGGAAAATGGTAGGAAATTAGTATAATCTCTTTCACCCATTGCATAACCTAGCTTCAGATAACTCCTAAGCCTAAAAATAGCACTTTTGTGAAATCTGTAGAATATCTTGGTGGGCGAAGGTCTGTAAGTTGGCGGCTTTTATCTGTACATGAATCTACATAATTCCATACTATGACATAATTCCGATTTTTCAAAACATATGCTCTAAATAATGAACAGCATTTTTCATAATTCCATGACAAGAAGGCTCCTTTCCTACCCACGAAACTAAAAAACTGCGTAGCTGATATATATTGGGTTTTTTTAAAAAATTCAAAACAGTCTTCTTAATGGCCAATCCTCAATCCTTACTATCCCGCCGCTTAACTGGTCATAGATTCCGCTAAACCTATTTTGGATTTTCAAGGGGGGGGGTAACGAGAAGCGTTTACCAAATTTAATGATTCCCTATCTTTAATACTGTTCAGAGCAAGAACAAAGTGTAACAACCTTAAAATTTTTTACTATGACAAAAGATAAAAATAGCACTAGACAAAGCATGCATTTTACATTTTACGATGGGTTTATTTTCGCGCTAAACTATAAGTGTGTGTGCAACTTTGTTTTTTCGACTTCGGGAAGTTTAGTTAGACATGGATTCTCAAGAGGATCTACAAGTTCAAAACGTCAATCTAATGCAGGGGAAAAAAAAATAAAAATAAAATCAACATTCAAAAATCCAAAAATCCAAATAATTGGCGCGGACATTTTTTTTTTTCCTTTCACACCTGAATTTTGACGAGGCTAAATTCCATTTCCAATCAAAAATAACGATTAATTCCTTCACGGTTGATGATGGCATTTGAAAAGTTAAATAGGGTGCTTCTATTATTGTAATACTTCTGAAAGACGTTGATGTGAATATCCCTGCTATAGCCAATCATCTACATCTAACCCTAGTTTAGATCCATTCTATTCCCTACGGCGAGTGATACCGATAGCCCCCTGCATCGCTTCCTCTCGTGGATCTTTTCCCAAATCGTCGACAGTGAGGTAAGCCAAACCCAGAATACTATGGAGAGAATAATATTTTTACTTCAATTTCAATTGAACCCTATCGAAATAATAGATATGTGAAACTTTTTTATGTTACCTAGTCAACAGACTAACCAACAATTTTTTGAATGGTGAACTTATAACAAAAACAACAACATTACGGCATTGTAGGATTCTTTTAACCGCTCACAAAGACAGAGAATAAATTGCTTGTTGAAACCTTAATATAGGACTTTAATTAAGCTTGTGCACCTTCAGCTCTTGAGGACGTAGTATGTCCTAAATGTTGATTTATCGAGGTCTAGGGAAGTGCAAAGCGCTCTTTATAGGGCATCCATTGCCTTTCAACATAAAATACTATATCTCCAGGCGATTCTGATTTCAGAGCATTCCACGCATCCTCGAAATTCTCAACTTATTATTTTTGCAGGACAACCTTCCAGGCCTCCTCCCACTCGTCTCAGTCGGATTTTGATTGGAATGATCCGCGATGTCTGGCCATAATTATTTTCCAGATAGGCCAGTTACATAGCATGTTTCTAGCGTTAGAAAAATGCAAGCTGACCGCAATCATCAAGGCAAGATCGTTATCTGTCATTAGGATCCCGATATCAAGTCCACCAAAAAGGTTCTTCGCAGCGCTCAGGGCCTAGTTGTAGTCGTCAGTTGTCTCGGATTTAAGAAAGTAGAAGAAGGCAGAGAAAGATTAATGTGTCGCAGATAATCCTACAGCATAAAGAAGCGGCACACGAAATTAATTTGTTTTATAAGTGGAATCAAGAACTGCTACAGCATGATACAATTTTATGAGCTTAACAGCTTCTGGGAATGCGAAAAAAAGAAGGGTTTTATGATTTTCATTGTCCACTTACATCATATATGGTATTTCTGATAGTTTAATTAATGATTGTATAGGTGTCCGATTTCCCAGCATAATTTGTAATAGTTTTGCGCGAAAATTTGATAGATCCTTAGCAATTTATTGGACGTTGGGATCCCCTCGGCGAATTGTAGAAGGAATCTTTCGTGGTTGGACCGTGGTGATGAGATTTTGAATCTTATCTTGCCTTGGCTTTGGCTATGCGCGCGAGCTCGGGTCCGGAAAATCATCTGGTCTTTTGAATATGCTTCATGTGAATGGGTTGCATGAGATATGTTGATTTGCCAATTACCTTCAAAAGATGAAATTTGACCTGTCAATTTGTACAGGCAATCTCTAAGTTGAGTTGATGTGTTCACTCTCTTGCCATAATCACGATATTTACCACCTAGGTCACACTTTAGATGCTCTTTCGACTTCTCTCTGCCCATGTCTATCGTGAGACAGAAGCTCTTCTCGATCGCCCAACTTTTGAGGGTTCTTACAAGCTCTTCTCTAGTTTCAAAAGTCACATCTACATCTGGTATTTCAAGATCATAGATTTGACCATATTCTTCGGAAATTATGGGTTCTTTTAGAATTAGCTCGTTTTTTAAAGCACAGGTTGAAGACACCGTTTTTATATTTTACAACGGTTACAGAAGAAAGAAAACACTTATAGATTGACTGGTGAAGTGTAAATTATCTGGAGTAAATGCTTCAATTTGTAATTCCCTCATGTAATGCAGATGTTTTGATACTGTTCAGAAAATAAATATCTACACTTAAAATGCGCCGACGCGTATTTTCGCGTTATATTATGATCTGTAAAAACAAATTCATGAAGGAAAGTAAGGCCTAGAACGTGTTATAATAGGTAGTATGCGCAAATTACAAGAGAGAGGGGAGCATTTAGCATTTTTGCATTTCCCTAACCCTATTCTTTTTCAAAAAAAAAACATCGATTATACTCCAATATCAATTCCTGAGGTGTTGAAAAGGAATCACACATACAGTAAAATTCGGTTTGGGCTGCCATTACACCAAATTATCAGATGCACTAGTATAAACACCACATTTGAAGTAGGTTACGTCTTCTTAGCCGAGAGACTGAGGAAGACTTTGTATACTACGACATTCTTTATTTCAGGAAAACATATAAGAGCCTGGAGCTATTGTCACCAATAGGAAGATAAGATCGAGTGAATTCTATTGATATAAGGTTTTCTTTTTCGAAGAATATACATTGCGCCTAGCACAATCTAGCGGTAACTTTAACTTCATTGACAACCTCTGTTTTAGATCATGAGCTGAGAAGGTATTAGTGGGCATGCGTTGCTGATATGGGCTATGCCATTGGTTCTGCTGCTTGGCTGTTCTAGACAGTCTAGCCTCGTATTTAAGTGATAGCGTTGTTAAATACGTTCGGCCCTTGGCCTACGATTATTCTGGAGGCTGAATAGAAAGATGTGAGTCACTAGAAATATTAGACTGAGTATTTAGCCAAGCGCTTCCCCGTATATAGCCAAGCGCTTCCCCGTATATAGCCAGGTATAGAAATATTTAAATTTGTTTAGGGCATTGTATTACGCGCGGAGTCCGTAACAAGTATCGCCCCTCTAACAATTGCAGACCTTTTGAAAGTATAGGAAGATGGTAATAGCTTTTCTTGTATGTAATCCAGTAGACCCTATCTTAGTGTTTCTATAGTTTTAATGATCTTTTATTATAATGAGAAGATCTCTGCTTCCTCTAAGCTAAGTTCTAGTATCTACATTAATACTAAAATTACATAACTATCACATGTAAGTTTGTTGTATATCCCTATCTCATGTTAACCAGTTTTACTAAATTATATGATGTAAGACTACTGAAAGCTTGCCAACTTGCCAAGTAATTCCAACTTCTACTACAAACACTTAGGGAGTGAAGTGTATACGTTGATGGAGGTACATTTGAACAATCAAAGGTTTTTTTGAAATTTTCCCTTTGGTAGATATTCACGGAAGAGAGGGACAGGAGATAACTTCCTTTCTCGTAGTGATATTTGCAAATGCTGCTTGAGAGTGATTTTCCAATTAATCTATATCACATATTCATGATCTCTTGTCCTTGACAGTCTTAGAGTCCACAAGGACAGAAAAAAATTGTATTTAATCGTAAGGATATGTTGTGGATAGGTTGATTACTTAATGAAATATTCTACAGTTTTTATAAGTTTTCACCACAAGATCAGAGAGCGAACAGCGCATACATCACACGTGACATCCAAGTGCAACACTACATACCATAAAACTTTTCATGTATCTAGATTGGTAATTATCGGGGTACCACGTCTCAGTAGCTGGCGTCATCAACTTGGACATATTTATCGAACGTGTAGCAGACGTAGAGTCAATTTGATGAATGACTAGGGCACGCTTGACAAGGACAAGTATGTATGGAGAACATTGGGACTACATTAGTTAGTAGTACATATAATATTTAAATTTTTGATGTTGATGTTGATGTTGGGATATTTCAGAACGTTTTAGAGGATTTCTTATCATAGAAGCAAAAAGTGGAAGAGTCTTAAATCATGATATTTATTCAATAGTATGATCAGAGTCTAGGTACAATAGAAGATCTTGAAATGATGATCCAGAAGAGTGAAGAGAAACTTCCTTCTTAGCTAACAAAGTAGACAGCTTTCATCACTTGATGATCAAGCATTTCAGAAAAGAGCCCCTTCCATGACATGATCCTAACTTCCTCTTCGACATCATAACATTACATAAAACTTGACACAAAACAGATGAAAATGGAAATATTGAAGTTTTTTGTGATCCTATCGGCTTTTCCGTAAATCTTGCTCATCTTTGTTGGAAATAAGTGTTGGTTTGATACTTCGGATTCTCCGTTAGCTCTGAGCGGGAATACTCCTGAGTCTGATGTAACTGAAGTTAGTAAATATTCTTCCGAGTGGGTCAACGATTAATTAAGTTTCGGCCTTGCAGATATGCAGCCTTGTTGTTTATTTATTTATACTATCATTGTCCTTAATACTTCCCAAAAGACGGTGAAGCACTGTTTAAGTCATATTATCCCTATCTAAACCTAGTCGAGGCCTTTTCTAATCCCTCCACCCAACTAGAATCATTAAGGAAATTATGAAGGAAAATAGTAGTAAGGTCTGATCCATGCCGGGACTATACAAGTACATGGAGTGGCTTTGGCAGTTACTCAAGGGGGATCAGACAGGCATCAAGCCTGTGACAAATAGATATTAAACAGAAAAATTGACAAGGAAAGAATGACTAGTAATGGATCCATTGCCCTTATTGCGCCAGTTAGAAGCTAGAGATTTATTAAATACTGTTCAAAATGCAGTGTGGACAAGAATACTGGGGTTTCTGGGGAAATTTGACCATGTAAGTGGCTTATTTGGACTAGGGTTACAAGATAATAAACTACCAGGTATATTTTAGTTGGCGCCACCAAAACGCTTTATTTATCTCTTGCCAAAAATCACATCACAACACAATACAACAACAATACATCGTAAAATTAATCTGAGCTGAGAATTCTAATTTAAAAATTTGGATTGACATACTTACTAAGTTGTTAAAGGATTGTAATTACGATTTTAGCCCCCTATCGAAAAAAAAGAGTATCCGAATAAGATTTTATACGATTTTTATCGAGACCACTATAACGCTCGCAGCTCTAATTCAATTAACAAAAAATCTGTAGCTCAGTAGTAAATCGTGGGGGCATGTATTTTGTGCTGTTCAGATAATTTTCTAATTTTATGGTTGATTTTTATTAGGAATAAATGATGAGTTTGGGTGGCGCCCAGTGTATTAAATGCCAATTACGCAACTACAATTGCGTACAAAAACTTAGATTCAAGTTTTAACGGTCTTGTTGCCATAGTTACACACCTTCATGTCTTGACTTTGAAGTTTACCACCCTATTTCGGTCAGACATCCGTCAATCGAATTATGTAATTTCTGTATTGCGATGTCTTCATACATATTATCATTCATAGATTTCTATACCTTTTCTAAACACTAACCACACCAGGTGGTATGCATATCTAATTAAAGTATAAGAGTTGATTAACTTTCCAAAAAACTTTCCAAAAAATAACAAACATTAAGGGTATCACTAAAATCAAATACCATTCCCTCTTCGCTCTTTTTAATACTGTACTCCGAAACGCTCATCATTTACTTTTTTTTATAACCGAATAATCACTGGGACACCTAATGCACTAGCTTCTCGAATCGAGCAAGCAAGGCAACACCGATTTCTTCGGCTAATCAGCGCGTTCCATCCTCGCTCAGCACATATTGCTCTTGCTAAAAGTTCCTTGTCATACGAATTTTCACTTCGAAAAACATCTATACCTTCTTCTGAATCCTGATCAGTGCAATCTATGACAAGAATCTTTGGAATGTTAGAAGAAGTTGTATGGAGAGACGATTGACTGAGATTTGGTGATGTTGGTGGAGTAAGGAGAGTAGCAAAGCTAGTTTTTAGAGGTATACTGAGGATGTGGGAGAGTGGAAGCTTAGTATAAGTAAATGCCTTATGGAGAGGGTGGCCTGATTTTGTAGTTAGCTATGTAAAAAGACGTTAATCTCTCTATATTTCTGTTTACCTGATTCTTTTTTAGTGACTGGCGATGCTGGTGGTAAACTTTGAAAGGAAGAGTTTGTTGAGTTGAGGAGAGTTTCAGTATTTCCAGAGGAAATGCAGGGATGTGCCGTGACGAAAAAAATATCATGAGCAAGATCTATGCTGAGATCTGTTTGATAATGAGTTGCTGATTCAACTAAAAATCTCATTGTAGACGAGAAAAGTGGGAATTCGCTGTTTTCGAATCTATCATCATTAAGAGACTCAACGAATGAATCCGTTCCGTACATAGGCTTTATTCTATCATCTGAAGCAAACATGTCTAAAGATAAAAATTTAACATTTAATGGAGGGTAGATTGGTTTCTCAGACGGTAGAACAAAATCCCCCTTCAGAATGGACGAGGAATCAGCTCCGGCTATTATACTCCCATATCTCTCAACTGTTTTTTTGTGCCAGATGCGTGTTTTCTTGGATTTCTTTTCTTTTTCACCTTTAAAAAACTATTAATTTCGATTATAGTAGATAATTTTCAAAAATAGAAAACTCACATTCTTGATTTGAATAAGCTTCAATATCAATCCAGCCGTCTTTGACACCTCGAGGGAGTACGTCTGAAGATACCCATCCAATACATTCCGATGAACTTTTCCGTGAGGCCAGTACTTTTCCTACAATATTACTTGTGCTCCAGAAACTTCTGCCACCATATATGAAAGCACCGTTAGGATTTATACGATGACCAAGCTTAATTAGAGCCCGTGGATCGTTTTCTAGTAGAGAAGATATCAAAAGATGGCCTAGACCCTCACCAGGCAAGATTAGACCACTCATATATGAATCAGAAAGCCATTTATTCACAGGAATTACTTTGTTGTCATATTTTCGGTCTAATATCTTGAAATTTCTTATTTCTCGACAACTTGCACTTCTTGATAGACCAGGCATGGATTTAGAAAGAATCACTTCGTCTGAATAGTTTCGAGATGTGATCTTTGTGTTTTCTTTTAATGTCTCTAGATTTGGCCATCTAAGTGTCTCAGCAAAATGCAACATACCCGATACTTGACGAGGAATATTCCTTCCTTGAAACTTAAGTATATTAAGAAGATTAGTTGATTCTGAATTAGAATCTTCACTAGACATCCATGCTGAATCCTTTTTATTGCAATTTACTATTTCTAGACGTATGTTTTCCAGCCAAGTACGTGCAAGTAACAGAGTCCAATTGACGCTTTTTGTACGTTTCTGTCCAAAGAAGCTCATTTTATCAATTGGTGTTGGTGTGCCATCAAGTCTGATTTTGTTTGAAAGAATGTCAAGTCGCAGGACTACTTCGGATCCTAATAAAATTTGAAGCAGCAGCCAGTATTTTTGTGAACGAAAGCTTTGAATACCAATAGCAGAATCAGGAGAAGATGAAGTACGGAAAGTTTCCGAAACATCTGTTCCCCAAAGAATCCGACCAAGCTGCATTCGCCACTTCAATTGACTGAAATCAAACCAGATCTTTGGAGCTTTAAGGATCTCAATTAAATGATAGATCTGAACTTGGAGGCTGTAAGGATCTTCAATATCTAGAATTTGCGGGGAAGGGAAAAGAATCTTTGTAAAAAGTTCAGTATAAAGTTGAAATGGAGATTTATGATACTGATGAAAGTCATCATTGTATACTTCTCCGATTGAAATAAGTCTGTTCACAAGTACAGATTCTGTGATCGCTCTAAGTTTCTCTTTTTTTTGCAAAAAACTTGCTCGAAATGAGGATAAAACTTCCTGTGGCGTGTAATCAGGTGCCACAAACCGATCACTGATAGTCAATTCTAGAGCAGCTTGATATCCAATTGATCCTCTTTCTAGTCCTTGCATGCTGAGCATATTGGGTAGCTCTCGACAATTGGATCTCAGATCTATTTTTGTTTGCTTTTTCCGTTCTTTCACATCTTCTATATTTGTAGATATGTTCTCTGGACAAAATTTACTAGAGGTAATACATGCCCAGGCTGGATCATCAATCTTTACGTGATCTCGCAAATCTTTAGTTTGAAAATTTGAATCCCAGGGAAACGAAACAGATGGCTTCGGTAGGCCTGCCTTATTTATATCCTGATCATACTTTACATTAAAGTGAGGTGCGCCTGAAAATAATTCTTGGAGATCAGTGAGTGTGAGAGGAGTTATGATGCGGTTTGTCTTATTGGGACGCTTTATTGAGTTGTCCGCGCTTGTATCTTGAAATGGTGTTGGTGGTAATGGTTTATAGAGAGACGCCAGCGTGATATCATTAGTTTTCTCTTCTTTTGAGGCTAAAAGTAGTGATGACTATCAATTTTTTAGTTCCATTTTGCCCTGAAGATATTCGGGGCGGAAGATTAAAAACCTTATAAAAAACGTCGTTTTGTTGCTTAACGCTTTTGTCAGAAAGTGAGGAAAAGCTTGATTTTTTCAATAACTTTCGAATGTATGCACGTCTGGAAACCCGAGGTGATATTTTTCCACACTTTTCAGACTCTACATCTGAGTAGTGCCAATCAATCTCAACACGATGAGTTTCTTCACCTCGATTCTTAAAAAGAGAAAATGAGGGCATACTAAAGGATGCTGCTATAAAAAGACATAAACCAAAAAAAGTCGAATAATATACCAAGTTATCATGAACGCTGGAATAGGGAATGGAATATTAATATAGTAAAGACTGGATGTGAAAATAAAACAATGTTTATGACTTGATATCAGTTCAACGGCATCGCCATAATTATTGCTAATGCCTCCTGGCTAGTGGAATAGCACCCTGTCAATTTCAGGGTAAGACTAAGGCATAACAGATGGGATAAAAAAGTAACATGTTGACTCTAAACCTTCTCTGTTGTCGAATTTACTCGGGGGGAAACAAAAAAAGAAAATGTGAATGTCACCTCTCAGCCTACGAAGCTTCTCCTGGCCTTTCTAAACCCATGGTCCCTGACCCCTGTCGCATAAGTAATAGCATCGCATCGACGGGTACAGTATTTTGGCACGACAGAGCAAAGACAAAGGAACGCACAGATGGAATCGTCTTCATACGATAAACTTCCATGAACACATCAAAAAACCTTTTTCAAAACTATAACCTCAACTAGGCGTTTACTCTAGTAACTCGCTGCTCTGATCATGGTTACTGCAATCGTATTACACCTCTAGGGAAAATGTTGGTAGTTTGGTAAATTAACCTATGCAAATGAAAGGGGGTAGAAAGGACAAGAGAATCGTAGTGACAAGTAATGATTATTTTTCAGTCGTACAGTTTGGTTTTCGAGACATGACGAAAAAGAGTGAAAATGGGTTACTTTTTCGTCTAACTCTCCTTTCTACTGCAATGATGTGCAATTTGGTAAGGACTTATGCACGATAGGTCACTCATAGCTTAATTTGTCCACTCCTGTGTCATAGAGTGATGGAGACCTGTAAATATAAAATAGGTAAGTACTTTGAAGTTTAAATGACACTATCCATTGGATCTTAAAGCTGGTAAGTAAACAAATATGAACCTGACTGACTCGTGTCAAGAAATCAGCGCCAGGGACTCCACAAGACATTGAGCTACCATAAAAAAGTGCTGCACAAACCCCTCTTGAAAATGAGAGAATGAGTTAGTTAGCTTTGTATCATGTCAGGAGAAGCTTTTGAGGAGCATGAATTACCGTTAAATATCGACTGTGTGGAACGGCGGGCTTTCGCCAGCTGCATTGAAAGATTTCTGGGGCTGCCCGCACTGACTTGCCTGTACAATAGGTAATGTGAGTAACTAACTGCAAACTACTTGCTTGATGCACGGTAACTCCGAGGTGAGAGCTGACAGCTGAGTTTCTTTTCACCCCTCCTCGGGCGATTACTATGTCTGTCTGTCGCTTATATCCGTCTTTTACAGTAAGAGAATCTAGTTGAGACAGAGAAGCTAGGAGGCGCGTCAAAACTTCTCGCGGTCTAGCGCGTTGAAGAGCTAGCTTAACTTCTCAGTCTTACAGAATTTTTCACGAGATTATTATGAAGTAACAACGTAGTGCTTGACTGATGATATATTGTAATGAGCTTCAGCTTTCTAGAATTCAACTCCTTGATCTGATGGCAAGGTTTGTTATGTCACCGTGTTTCATATAAACGATAAAGTTATAATATTCTAAAATGATGGCTTGTTACGCGACATAATATTGGAAGTTCAATAAGGCTAGGGCAGCTTGAATTTGCCGATCAGTTGAAGACAAGGATCATCCACTGTCATCTAATCCCTGAACATAAGTATAAACACCATTGGCTACCAATTTAATGCTGGATCGGCCCGGCGAGCGAAGAGAAGAGTAGTGAGTGTTCTCTCGGGTAGTTTATAGATCGGATCCTTCCGCAATGATTTGAAAAACCCTATTCAGTGATGCTATGAGTATTGCTAGTAAATTAACCAGGGCAAAAGATCCAGAAACTCGGGAATCAAGAGGAATTAATCGAAAAGAGGAAACATAAGTAGAGATAGAGAACGTCGCTGCAAGACCAAAGGTCTAACGTCCATAACAATCGGGATACTGTAGCCAGTGTGTATCAGAGCATCAGCATTGAACTGCTGCTGTTAAGTGATTGTCAGAAAAACTTTAGTTTCCAACACGCCTTTTTCATTCCCCGGTATGCAATTGAAAGAAAAATTACTTCACACGAAGTGCATCCAGGAGAGTCGGAATCTATTACCCCATCATTTAACCCTGGGGCAATCTTGGAGAGTAAGCTTAAAATGATTTTATGACCACTTAAGTAAGACCTAAGACCTTGAGTTGGTAAAAAAGCTTTATTTTGATGACTATTACATCTTGTCATGAGCAGTTGTGAAAGGAACAGTTGAAACAATTAAGGGCCGAACCGGTTCGGAGCGGCCGAATCTAACTGATTTCCCTCGACCCCCGCCATTTTGATTAGGGCTTCTATCGGATGATACCGACTGCTGATTTCAGTTATTATTATGATTTCACATTAATAGTCATTACATAAAAGAATACGAACAACCTCCTTACAGGGCGATACCGGTATAACAATCAGGCGACTTGTATTCAGCGATGCCGTTGATAAATATCTGTAGATTGAACGGCGGTTTGATCAATATCATCCGAAAGATCAGGATTGGTCAGATGAAAAGCCTCCCCGGGAATCGAAAGGAACTAGCTAATTGATGTAACAGGCTAGAATTATTCCTCTAAACGGTGGAGAATTTTAGATTTTAGATTCCTGAGCAGATTCATTCAACTAAAAATTAACGTTTACGGCTGTATTTTTAGGCCTAAAGCTCTTTCTTGCTTCTTAGCAGTGGTATCATAGCTCACTCGGACTAGTGCCGGGCGAAGCCCGCTCGCACAGACTCTCACAACGATTGGTAGAGCACTAGCTTAAGCTAAGCGCCATACCCTTCCCTTATCCTCTTAAACTAAAGCTGGTCCAGGAAAAAAAACAAATCTTTTCGTTTGCTTGCTGGTAAGTAAACAAGTCAGGCTTAGCCGCTGAGGAGAAAATATATTTGCTGATCCTCTTCAAAGCTCCTCCCTTCCTTGACAGGTTCACTGGCCAGCCTGACCTTCCCAAGTTATTCATGCTATTTTACATTCTAAGCTCTAGATCTTGAAGGCCAGGTCACGTTTCTAACGCACAAACTCACTCACCGTCCAGTCGCCCCGAGCGAATAAGATATAAGATGCTCAAACTGCAAAGACACTTGTTAATTAGTCTCAAATGACTGGGCAAGTAAGTTATAAGGATAGACCAACGTAAATTACATTGTTTATTTACTTGTACAAAATGATTAATTAAAAGGCCAAAGTTGATCTGCATGTTACACCTAAGCGTCTTCGAGTGATTATATCGTGATACTTTAGCCATAACAATTCTGGCACCAACATGAAATTTAAATCCTACACGAGTAGAGAAAAGCCTGCGTTAGTTGAAACTTCACAAGACAAGCATTTTACTTTAACGCTGGTGAGAGACGGGTGACGATTCGATTGATTCTCGATATGAGTAAGAGATTCTTGTGGCCAATAAAGACATATGCAGAGTACAGCAGAGATTTTTGCAGGGATATTCTACATGTAATTGTTCTAAGTCTGGTTTGAACACGTTCTGCAACGAAAAGTTGAGATTTTGTGTGTAGAACTTTTGTCACAAAACTTTGTTCAATCGTAGATTTCAATCACCAAAATATTAAAAAAAGATAATGCATTTAAAATGATAAAGGTCTAAGTGTTTACGCAAATGAGTAAGACTACAAAAAATGATCTAAAGGCTAAAGAGCGTTAAATTTGGTATAAACTTCATTTGGCAATTATCACTGCTATCAAGTTCGTTAGGTGTTATTGACTCCCACGCAGCCTTAACGATTACATACAAGAGAATTGTGAGTTAGATGCCTTTTTTTTGCTAGATTCAACTTGTATTCAGGTGATAATGGATTTCAAAGCAAATTTCCTTCAAGTCAGTCCAATATCCGCCAACGTAGCGACTCAGACACGATGGTCTCGTGTTACTTAATATCGAAAAGGTGTAGATGGTAATTCCATAGAAGTACTAATCTCATCGTTTGAGGAAGGAAAATTTAGCTCTGATTTCAATTAAACCAAAAGGCAAATATATTTGACACGTTAAAGAGTTGACGATGAAAAAGGACGTTGCATGTTGATAAAAATGGGTGGAGTGAAATTTGCAATATGCTCCATCGAGGATATAAATCGGTGCTAATTTGCTTATTTAGTTTCAACTGTAAGGCTGCGCAAACTCGGATGTAGTTGGGCCCGAATAAATTCATTTCAAATGAGTATTGGACGAACCTGAACGCTAACACGCTAACCCTAAATGATCTTAGCGAGACCCCCATGTGCAAAGTTCAGTTCAGCAGCCCAGCTCTTAAGCTGCCTAATATAACGTTCCTCTTTCGTGAAATGATTGGACCTAAAGGTAAGCGATCTGCGCCTCCTCCTGATTTAGATCTGGGCCAATTAAAAATTTAAAAAGTTGGCAATGGAATTTGAAAGATTTGTGATGATGATTTCAAACTCGGGGGGAGGGAGGGGGAGGCTTAGCTAAACTTTTGTTTTTTACTGCATCCCTTTAATCACTCGCATGGCTGTTAAGCATATTATTTTACAAGCAAGACCACAACTCAAGTCAATTTATGTTTTCTAGCTGTCATTCACTGACTCGCAGGTTTGTATCTCTAAAAATAGTTGTTTAAAAATCGAATGAATTCAGGTAGAACTTTATTTATTTGGTTTTTTTGTAGATATATATACATCTTTAGCAAGTCATCTCCACAGCAACAATGTCCACCAATACTCATTTGAAATGAATTTATTCAGGTCCAACTATAATCCTGTCCCATCCGAGATTTGCGCAGCCTTATCACAATTACAGATGAAACTAAATAAGGAAATTGGCACCGATTTATATCCTCGATGAGCCATTTTGCAAAGTCCACTTCACCCAATTCTATCAACATGTAACTTCTTTGTGTTATGTTATCCTTGACCGGAGATAGAATAGAAAAAAAATGGGAGATGTTAAATTCACCCATGTCGCTGATCTTTTAAATCCACTGAGCAGTCTAATTATCAAGGATTGCCATACAAGGGACGTTACCAAGTCAGTCACTACAGCAACTTTGGGTAAACATTGATTCAACATTTTACTTTACTAGTTTTGACGTCGCTTTATTTTGGTGTCAAAACTATCGCCAATTTTTTTGTAAATCTTTTAATCTTACATCTATAATTTTCTAAAATTTACCACTTAAACTATGTAAAAGTTAAACTTTCAACCAACTTCTTATAGAGTTATATTACAGTCTCAGTTCTTTCATAAGACCTAACTAACACTTCCCAACTCAAAAATTAACCTCCACTCTAATCGATCTATCCTAATGTGACTGCTATAATAGATGCCGGACCCAAGTTTGCACTTGGTCAGGGAAATGCAGTTTCTAAGCTCCGCTCGGACATAGCAAATACTTTAATCAAATGTGACTGAGGTGGCAGATATAAATCAAGGATATCGAGTCATGAAAAAAAGAGAGAATCTGCATCTAGGATAATATACTGTCCGTTTCAACCAACAGTGTGCCTTCAGAAGGACGGATCTTGAAAACTCAGAACTTCAACGGCTGGGCATATTCATGAGCCTGCTTTTGATGTTAGTGGTCATTGGTCATTCTCCAGCTCGTTGCTTAAGATCGCCTCAAGGAGTCTAGCCTAGCAACTATTGAAAGCAGGAATAGTACTAAAACAAATTCTGACGAGTCCGCGTCCATATGATCCCAATTAACTTGCGATTGGAAGAACAATCTACAATTTATGTGGAGGGTGTAGAGACGAAGAGCTCATTGGCCGGATATCTGTTGAAGTACTAATTGATGAATTAAATCAAGCAAGATGGAGCCTCAAGGTCAAAATGGATGACGATAACGAATTGAAAAATCTTTTATCTGCAAGCCCACAATTTCTTGACTTAGTTCTACACATATTAATGATGGATAGTACCTAAAAAACGAACCGACTCAATCTACCACTGTTACACATCTTTGGAATGATTCTTTTCAATAAATATTTTAGTATTGCTTATCAAAAAAGAATAAAAAGTTGACTGTAGGTGGGTGCTTGAGAAATTGATCGATCTTTGTGCTGGCCGATTACCTATAATCACAACAATTGACAGAGACCTGAGACCTTGCTTTAATTGCTCCAATTGAAACTATTATGCCTACTATAGCACATATTACTTATGCTTCCCTGCCTATGCTCCTAATCTATCTTCAAGATACATGGCTTATTTACAAAGAGAAGTTTTTCCATACATATATACCAACAATCATTATCATTTGCACAATCGAAACCTAACTTCTTCCCGTGTCAAGGGCTTACAGTTTATGATAAAGAGTTATATTCAGGTATCGACATAAGTGATGTTCATGTGCGCATCACTCATGCTATTCATGCACAAGGTGGGCCTATTTAGTGTTAGATGCAGAACTTACCATCTATCAACGCAAAAGTTCATTATTCCTAACTTTCCCAAAAGCCCACCTGAATTTTTGACAAACATAAACTACCATTATTCACTCATCTAGTGTGCCATATTTCTCACTGCACTTTGGATATAACTCTTGAAAAGTATAATTTAATCGCAGAATGGTCTTTCACAGCTTTAAGCAGGATTCTCAACAGGGCAGCGGAACTACCTTGCATTCATCGAATACGAGAACTTCTTGAAAGTAGCCAGTCATTGACTGTTTGTGATTCTCACCTTAGTTGAAATTTTGATTTAGGCCCTCATCAGCAGTTTCAGACTATTGACCAACCGAATCAGCATGCGATACTTCATATTTTATCAGTAAGTAATCTAGATGCACAACGGCCCAAAGGGTGACCTTCTGGATCCACATTATCAAGTTTTTGTTCAGCCCTGCTATTTTCCAATAACTCATCAAACCGACGAGACCTTTCAGGGTTTGAGTTAGCGATTGACAATAGTCGTGAAGGACGATGTGTATCTGCAGGGAAACAGGGCATAATACTAGAACTTGTCTTCAGCGCACAGTTAATTCAAAAGTTGAGACAAATTAGAATCCGAAATCCGCGATTTAAGCTACACTCTTTATGCAATATCAGAGTTATTTTTTATTCATGGGTTTTGAATTAAACTGAGAGTTAAGAGGTCCTTGAAAGCAAATCACGGTACGGTTAAAATTGATAGATAGAATTACTTCAAGCGCATTTAAATGTTAAACTAAATTTGCTTCAAACTTACATGCCAAACTTCAATGTCTGAAGCACACAAAAAATTCAAAAAATTCAAATCATTCATAAGCCTATTGTTGCTGAGGATGGCTTCTATTTACAATCAACTAAATAAGTCACGAGACTTATCTTCCTGAGCATAATATTGTCAAAGCTGAGGAAAAATCAGAAAATCGCAACATGGGTTTATTGAAATTGACATGGGGTGGTTTTAATAATTCCCTACTTCTATTCACAGAATAAATAAATAAAAACCAGGCTCCGTGCGCGTGACGAGCTAGCCATCAATTGATTATCACGCCATAGCTATATCAAAACGGAAGCAACCGAGTCGTGTGATCCAGGAGAATTATTTGCTGCTAAATTTGCTGTGAATAGAACTCTAATATCGCGAAGATACCATGCTGATATCTGATGATCGTGAATAAGTCAAGAGTTGTTAATAACAACCAGAGAGAATGTGGACCTGGATATGAGAGAGAGATTGAGGGGCTCACAACGCGAGCTCTGCCTACTACTTGAGAGAAGATCTTTACCCTGAGGTAGTAGCCTTTCAGCAGCTTAGTCACATCTAGGTCAGTCGCTTCACCAACAGACTCATGTCGGCCATCCTGGTTGAGAGTAGCGGATTTACTCGTCGAAGTATGGACTTGAAGTTGATACCTCTTCAATGGACCAATCACTCAAACTCACGTTTTAGGTTCCCGAGAGTGAGTTGGTTGTAAAAAGTGGAATTTTCTTATCCTAATATGGCGTAATTAATTTCCAATAAAATCATGTTTGGGCCAAGGGTAAATATTTGTGAATATTAACCCTTGCTTGGCCCAAAATATTCCAGTAAAATCATGCCTCAGATTCCATTTGAAGATGCTACTGCGTGGTACAATTGCTGTTTCTTCACAAATGGCCCCCCATGATTCTGTAAAAACCCACTACGCCAAGTATAGTTGAGTCCATTGGAACCGAACCAACCATCTCCTGTTTCGAATGGGGTAGGACGTGGAAGCTATACCACACTACCATCCGACCCGCTGTCCTCGAGTGCAGTAGCGGGAAATCCTGTTGCTTCCTCCTTTCTTTAAGGGGCTCGCTGCCAAGTCGAAAATTAAGCGAAGCCATCTGAATTTGATTACGTTGGAATTACGGCATGATTTCTTATCATGTAAACAAAGTTTCGTCACCTCTTCAAAATAACTCGTTACGTAAATTTCTTTCAAAAAAAAAAAAGACGATGCAAACCATTACCAAACCTTTTTGGTGATTTTATATCGGAGCTACGAGTCAGGCGGTACCAAAAAACTGAAGATTTTAGCATACATGTACAGAAACAAATGAAGATCCCCTGTCTTCTCTTTCAATATTTCGGGGTTGCAGAGATCTGTTAAACCGACAAATTCATTGGATGAAGACTGAAGATCCCTATTGCGGTGTCTCTTTCCGGACATAACATGGGTCTCCCTAATAAGTCAAGCCTTGTACAAAATTTCTATGACAACCAATTTTTATTTTGGACTTAAGAGTCAGTGATGTTTGCAAGCAATGGATGCTACATGAAATCAAATCCGGGGCCAAGGTCGAATCGTGAGATTCTTCCGCTCAGCCCCCTTTCTTGACCTTCAGTAAAAAGGGGGTTTCGGCAAAACACCAAAAAGGTGGAGACCTAAATTGAATAACGCTTTTAACTGTAACCACCACTCATCATTCTATATTAAAATTGATGCACTTATGCCTGGACTATCTTATACAGAAATTTCAGTGCAAATAGAGTGATTGCAAAACTTTCAGTTTGACGAGGCGGACACGCATTTCTTCAACCAAAACTTTGCACTTATTCATTTCAACCACAATGTTAATAAGGTAGGGTATAGTAACTTTGGCCTTTAGGTAATATATATCTACTACTTCGAGCCGTAAAACAACTTCAATTTTTACCCTGCAATTCTGCTCAAAGACAAGGATTAGATTTGCACTAGACAGGGTAATGCAGATTTTTAAAAAACTGTCTTCGCGCTAATTTACCGATTAGTTTACAACTTTTTTTTGCATTATGCATATTCTATATATTCTAGCGTATTTACCAGTTTTACGACTCGGAATAGTAGCCCTGTCTGTCCGAATTAGTCGGTTGGCGTTCGCTTATTCACAATTAGGATTACGTAATGCCATTAGTATAAACAGATCTAGCACAGAAAGAACAAAGAAAGCACGAAAGAATACACAAGATTTAGGCATTTGTAAAGCAGTCCATACGGGGACTGTACTGACGAAGATCTCAATAACTTCCTCTACTGCTAACCTTTGAATCAAAAATAGCTATCTTGTGTGGCACCTCTCATACCACGCCGAAATTAAACTAAAGATGCCTCCAAAGAAAGTTTGAACAACAGAACAGGAAGAAGACGAAGCTTCAGCTGAGGAGCTTGGTGAAGTGTATGAAGTTTTAAATAATTTCTCCTTACAGATGAACAAAACTGAGAATGCAATAACTTAACTGGCAAACCAATACGAGGAACCAACTAAACATAATAAAGCTCTCCTGGATGCAATTTTTTCACTAGAAATAGCAAATGAAGCTGTATTAAATGCCATTCAAAACTTAGGTAATCAATAACCAATAGTTAAAGATTAAATCCCAGTTCAGTCTACACAAAAGATGAAAAAGAAAAGAAAAAGAATCAGGAAGATTTCAATATCCAAGATGTATAGCAAAAAAAGCCTCTGTACTACCAATCCAGTGGAAATTTAGCATCTGCAAAGACCTTACATGAACAGGGTATTTACTCAAATGAAACAATTTAAAACCCTCCAGAAGGATCTCTAAGACCTAGAGATAAGAATGGAAAACTCATAATTAATCCTCTTGTAAACTATGAGAAACGAAATTGGACCTCTCATAATTCTGGATGTCCGTATACAAACTAGTTAAGAAATATTTGGTCGGAAATGCTACTGGAAAACAACCTAACTTTGAGTCACTTAAGCGCCAGAAATGCAAAAATACCATTGCTAGGCAATTTAAATTTCTCAAGAATGTAAATGAATTTAACTTGCCTGTTAGATTTATAATTTTCACCTGAACGAGAGTGTACATTCTATAGTTCTTGTCCAATGAAAGCCGCTTCGGCAGACTTGTTTCGTTATGATTTTTCCATCGTAACAGACTTTATCAAGGCCCAACACCCAACTTGGTCGATGGTAGTGGAAGCCATATTACAGATATTACATTCTAGGGGGTACAGTAATGCTACATTGGATGCTTTTGCAAGATTCCGCTCAGGACCATCGGATGATGAGAAAACTTTAGATTTCCTCAAAGGAATGGTTAAAGCTTATGGCAGGCTTCCAACAATGGATCGGCAGAGCTTAGAAGCAGTAAATACTATACGATTTACACTAAATACTTATTTAACTCAATTAGCAGAGGATTTAAAATGGGATGAGAATTTTTTATTTCCCCTCATCCAGAGACTCGTCTTTATACCAAAATCTCTCGACACAGTAAAAACTTCACAATCTTCATAGTTATCCTTGACTTCGGAATCTATTCTCACAATTCCTCCATTCAAAATTCATCTTCAATTGCCGCCTTCTAGACTCTTGTCTAAACGTTTGAATAGGGACATACGTTCCCAGGAAGACAATATATCAAAATAATTATCAAAAATTAAATACTAATTTATTTTTCTTATTTAGATCAAAGAAAATTACCCAGCTGAGCTGATCTGATCCGAATCAATCAAAAATCCAAAACTAAGTATTATTTTCTCAAAGACAGAATAGATATTCACTTTGCCACGAAACTATGACACCCAAACAAGTTCGGCGGGAGCCCACGCGTAGCGCTCCCAGACAAATGAAATTGCTAAAATTGAGAACTTTATGAAGTTACCTTCTGATAATTCTAATATGAGCTGCCTAGAGCTTGCAAGCATCTGGGCCCTTTCATTACTTGGACGTGAATGAAAGAGTAATCTAGCCCGATTTTGAAAATCGAGAATTTAAGCATCATCCGGCCGTGATTGTGTGAGTGTTCAAGAGCTCACGAAAGTCATTGATAGCATATATGACTAGTGTTTGGCCGTTATAGAAGACGATGGCGGGCTAACAGATGATTTATTATTAGATTTCTGGTAGAATTCGATTTTTATTTGTTGTATGATAGTTTATGAAGATATAATTCAAGCTTGATTTGGACCAACTTAGCAGAGTGTACAAAATCATCCGCATGTAAAAAGCACCATATAAAATTCTCTAGCTCAAACTCATATGATGTTGATGCATGATACACTTTTTTTTTTGAAAAATCAATAATACTAATGCAGTCTTGAGGCTATGACACAGAGACAGTGCTTGTTTTCTTTTTAGATGATTCAACTTTTCATTAGGTACCATCATGCACCATATTCCATTTGTAGATGCTACTACAGAATACAATTGCTTTTCCTTTACAAATGGTCTCCCCTCATCCATTAACATCCGTCCCAGGAAATTTTCAAACCATTGATTAACTAGAAATGCCATTCTCCATCCTGCAAATATCTGGCGCTCAAAATATGGATGGGTTTGTTGGATTCGAACCAAACATCTCCTATCTCGAGTGGGATAGCTGCTTAGGCTACTCGGTCTCATCTTGGGAGAAGGGCCTGGTCTATTCACCACACTACCATCCGACCCAGAACCCAACTTCTTAGGAAGTGAAATGTATGCGTTGATGGAAGCGCACCTGTACAACAAGAGGGTTTTGGAGAATTTTGTAGTCATCGAAATGGAGACTTTGTTCGGAACTATTGCGAAAACTCTTCATCAGTATTTCGCCCTCAACCCACAAATGTCAGTTCCACAAACCGATGTTGACAAGCTCTCTTGCGAGGGATTAGCATGTAGAAATTTTGAAGCCTACATTAGTGGGACCTCAACTCAAAACTCTTTCTCACACAGAAGAGCAAAAGAATTTGCCGCCAAAGAAGACAATGTGTTTACATCTAAATCTAAACACAGCTATGCAAGCATCGCTAAAAGTAATAACAAGACTATCTCAAAACCTTTTTCGAAACCAAAAAGAAATATCAAACAAACCCTTATAAGCAACTTGAAACTACACTAGAAGAGACTTTTCCTCCGACTATCCGAAGACAGCGCATTGCGCAATTCCAATGTATACTCCGTCCAAAAGCTTATCAGATTAAAGCTTATTGCAGACGGATCACTATTAGCATGCATCTTACCATCGAAAACTGGCTTTGTCTTTTGCCCTAGCAAGGTCAATAGCACAGCTATTAAGAATAAACTCATCAAAGGAAAATTTTCTGAGAATGCTACCATAGAACAAGCCTCTCCTTGGATTTTGTACTGAATTTCAAACGTCCTGCGCACATATAGGGCTGTAGATGACATCCTACAGTACAGCCTCAAAATATTCACATCCAATGCTATTTCTGCTGCATTAGCCGCCACCGGCATCAGTCCATCTGCTTCCGTAACCCCATCACGAGACAACGAAGCAAAACCGAAATTCTCAGAAACCGTAGCTTCTCTGACAATAAAATCCGTCTTTCCCGTACACCCTTTCTCTTCGAATGTAGAACAGTTATATGTCTACTATCACATCGTACAAAAGAGGCTCAATTAACTCGCTGCTGGCTGTGGTAAAACACTCGAATCTTCTCGTCCTCTCCTTGATGCCGACTTTGTAGCTCCTCCCGGCACTTCGAATCAAATCACGCAAACCTATGAGCTGCCTAAGCTGGCCACATTTTTTCTCCAAAACTTATCCACTGTCGTGGGGCACATCCTGAAGATGATCCCAAATATTTACTTCGTCCCCATCCATCTTCAGCACCAAAAAACCCGATTTCGGACTAGAGCCATATTTAAGATCTGCTCCGAAACTCGCCTTTAGTTGCAAGCAGAAGTTAAATGTGTAAAAATCTCACTTGCTGATATCACATTAGGAAAAACTAATAACAAAAAACCTCTCAACCTCTCATTAACGTCGGAACTTGTAACAAGAAATTGACATCCCCTAAAACTGCTATGACAGTAAAAACTCCTTCGCTATCCTTGAGAATCTAAGCAACGAAAATACGAAACATATATAAATTTTTCAAATCCTGGACATAAACCATCTAGACCACTAACCATACTCCCTTTTAATATCGGAAGAGGTGCTCAATCACATGAACTGCGATAAATGAAGCTCACTCAATTACGGCAGAAAAAATTCCAACCCAAGAGCCATATATCTTTTACGACCTATCCAGACGCATGACAAAGGAACACTCCTCCTATGACACATTCTCGCCAGCTGTTGACTGGACAAGCCCCCGCCCAAGTTTTAAATCCTATATTCGAAAGGAGCGTGTATAAAATCAATAAAATTATGCACGGGACTCTCAAACGATCTCCTCCTTATCTATTTATCTTTTACAACTGGCCAATTCATTATGATACTAAATAATTTATTATAATGCACCTTTGGACTCTATAGGAACAGGCTCTTTGTCATCCCTCTAAAATCTTTTATTGGCCACTTTCGGTGGTAACTATCTTAATTCTGTAAATTTTAACCTTCACCATCCTAGGTGGCAACCATTCTGGCTCCGTAACCCATCCCCAGGTGCTAAATCGTTTATCCAATGTCTATTCATTTATTCTGACTAACAAAAGGAGGGTTTGCAGTGCGTGAAAAGCCACTTATTACATAGCACTTTCAAGCCCTTCTGTGTAAATCGGCGACTGATCTCACAACATGCTTAACACATTATTACGGTTCGACCGTTTCCTTGCTTAGGTGATCACCTAAGTGAATGCATAGCGAAATTATAATGATTATTGATCGGTAAAATTTTACCCCTCAAACTAGACTAGACAAACTAGTGACGATAATATTGGCAATATTCTTGACAATACCGTTTCCATTATCATTTGAATCCATATTAATTACAAGGAATGGTGATTTTGAAGATTGCCAGGAAGACGGAAGAAGACATAAGTAATTATCCTATGTACATTCTTTCATATAGTTTAACCATATTGAATTTACATTGACCATCATGGTTACCGTCACACACATGATTTAGAGCAAGCTTTAAATAAAAGTAAAACAGCAAGCATGCTTACGATGGACATCAAATGGACTTTTGGCGCTTTTTTCCCACGTAGACTATTACGACGGATGTCGAAAAACTCCCTTGCTGAAAACTGTATCTCTCTAAATAAGGCATTAAAAGAGGATTAGAATAGGGACAGGGAGAAGAAATCACATTTGACACTGAAAAATCGGAACTTAAGTATTTCTCACCCTAGCCGTCATATCAGGAGAGTCTTCAATATGAGAAAATTCATCTCGCCCATGTACTATATGGCTCAGAGCCTACTTCGATAAAGCTCTATCATTCAAATGGCACGCACGCTTTCCTACTGGAAAGACCATCAAAGTAGCAAATGCTCTTGGAAGTATAGGCAACACTCTGAAAGGCATCATACTGCGTCTTGTTCGTTAAGTAGTAAGGGCGTGCATACTACCTATAGCTTATTTTGCAGAAGAAACTTGGTAGCCTGGGCGCTCTAGAGTCCATAGGTCAAATTGAGTTAATTCAAATCATGTCGTTGGACAAATCTCGCTTCTGCATAGGGTCATCTGAAAAGATGACGGAGCAATCCTTCCCGTCTACAAGACAACCCTAACTCCGGCCCTACACCGTGAATCTGGCCTCAGCTCACCCAAGATCGTGCTAAATTCTAAATTAGAGTAAAATGTAGTGCGAATACACCGTTTAGACCTACTTCAATCCCTTTGCAAACGAGCCCATTGAGTGTTAAAGAAAGCTAACACATCTCTCGCTCTACAGGGTTACTCAATCAGCCAGGGAACAAATTTATCAATCCATTAATTAGCTCACATTGACAATAATAGAGGGTTATTTCAAGAGCATTAAACGCATCTCTAGACTCTAAATCTCTCTTAGTAGAGGAATACCTTCTCAAGGTCTGATAGCGTACACGGACGATAGTTGTATGGATCTGAACTCAACTCCCGGGTTGACTGTGGCATAATTATTTATCGGATAGGACGTGTTTTGAAACAGAAAAATACTCCTCTAAATACTGAAATAACTGCTTTTGACGCGGAAGTGATAGCTGCGACTACAGCTGTAAAGTTAGCCCTACTCTAACCAACCGCACGCTTCTCCAAAAACCTATGGATTTTTTTAGACACTCTGGAGGTCGTAAGGCGCCTTTTACTTACTCCAGTCTGCTCCTCTCAAGACGCACTTCTACCGCTCGACTTTAAAGCTATGGAATGGCTCTCAATAGGCTCTGACCAAAGTTCTTTAGTATCTATCTTTCCATAGATCATTGATTTTCGTGCCACGAAGTAAACATACTAGTTTCAAACTTTAGCATGCCCATTCTGTTCTAAATTATGTGGGGTTTTTACATGAAGACCTATTCCACTCTCCTCACAGAGCTCACTTAGCTTTGCACCATCATATTCTCTATCACTATCAACATGTATTACTTTTATAGATGTATCGGTGTTTGTTTTAACTTACATCACGAGGTTTTTGAAATGTACATTTGCCCCATTTTTGCTTGCATGAGACTCGTCACTGTGAGATAGAGTAGCTGCGTATACTATTTAGCTCAACCTATTGCTTCGGGCGTTACTGTAACAACATCTATTTTCTAGTAAGTTAAGGGCTTAGTTGAGCTCACTTGGCTAATGATTCGTTTAGACTTGGCTTCTTTACAGCTAACGTAGCTAGCTAAAACTACGTAACTTTTTGCCTACGTCACAACTTGAAAATGGAATTACAACACAAATACAAGCTCTAATGATTTACTTAATATGTCACTTTAAGTATTCAAAATGGCATTAATATATTTGTTTCTTGTATAACCCAGTTATTTAAAAATGGTACAGCGTACTAAATGTAATTTGTCGAAGCTCTAGAGGCCAACATTCAACCTTCCATGGATTCATGTGATCATAAAGCATGCATAAATTATTCCAAAATGATTGATGTGATATTTGGAAAGAAACTTTTTGAAGGTAAATTCTGACTGGGCGATGTATTATTGATTACTGTAGCCATAAAATCTGATCAAATAGGCAAATTCACAAAATAAACACTCGATTAGGCTTTTTTGAATCTGATTTTTTAGTGATATCCTTGAATTCATTGTCAGAATATCTTCCTATCAGTTTACATCCATGTGCAATATACCATTTTGCTTGAATAACTTCAGGACCTTGTTTTTATAAGATATTAACAATCATTTTTTGAGTGCTTAGATATGCAGTGATCATAACTAGAGCTTTTATGGATTTGCTAATATTACTGTCTAATGATGTATTGACTAACCACGTGTTATGTAATGTTTGATAACTAACATCCGCGATGTATAATGATATTTCTTTATAACGATAGTAATAGGGGTAATTAGTCACTGTATATAAAATATAAACTCCCATCTTTTCGTAGGGGAGAGGGACAGAGAGAAAAACATGATCATTTACAAATACCATTACTGCCTTAACAAGCTTGTAATATTGAATCCATTAATATATTCCGACAATTACCTTATCTCATTTATGTCTTTAGCTGGCCTGATCGATCTTTTTAGGCAAAGTTTACTGCTTTTCTGTGCTTTTTTTCCATCTCATAAATTAGAGATCACATCATCTGAGTTTTGGAAGTCTGAATCTTAATTCAAAGATCTTAGTTAATCACGACTTCATGCTGTGAAATTTTCAAACCAATGTTAACTGAGTCTTGAACATCAACCTTAGATTCTTTTAGTTGGCTACAAGGTTGAATACACTTGTGAGTCAACCCTTTAAGATCTTTTCCATCGTATTCTATGAATTGCAATTCTTGATAAGTAGCAAATTGGTGTGTAAGTCCCTTTGGCTTATACTTAAATTTAAGATAACCCTCCGACTTTATCTGGACTTTCGATATATCGTAGATCGAGAATTACGTCATTTGATAGCAATTGCTGAAGTTTTCCTGAAATTTTAACAACTTCACTCATATTAAATTCTTTTCATGATTCACGTTCTTCGGGAGATGTAGGCTCAGAATATTTACCCAGCACATAGGACTATGGATCTTTGCTTTGCAAGACACCTTTATCTGAAAATTTCATATTCTATACGGATTTGGTTCTCTAAGAAATTTATGAAGATGCTTGGGAATACCTTCTCCCATTTTATACATATGTAAGCTGAGATTATCGTCAGTTTCCTAAAAATATATTCCACAACTTATTTTTAGAAAGAAATTTATTAAAAGACTATATCTCAGCACTCTCAGTCAGACTTGATGTTGTAAGGTTTGAGTTTACAAACCCTTAGAATGACCGTACCCTCGATACTCAAGTGGTAGCTTTCCATTCGGGAGTAGCTTTAACCTTGGATTGGCCAACTAGAATACTAATAACTGCTTTTATTTTTATTCCTAAATATTTCATTTCTCGACAAAGACATCCACTATTCGTAATACGTAAATCTAACTCTACGTTGTCAGGCTTTTTAAGGAAGTTTTGAATTGTTTCCCGGTGGTTATTTTCGCTGCCATGTAAGTAAATAAATACATTATTCACGTAAATATTCACATTTAGGTCCTAATATTCACCAGGAATTTCATAAATAAATCGTTGAAGTGACGCAGACACTTTCGCCAATCCAGAGGGGATCAAAAAAAGTCCTACTCTACAACAGAAAAAAGTAATCCACTCATCTCTATCCTTATTTATTTAGTTGAAAAAAGTTGATTTGACGTCTAAATTAGTCAGCGATCCAGATTTGGGAGTTAGCGTAAGGCTCTTTATATAGAAGGAAATGTATAGCTACGAACTGTAGTCGTGTTTAGACCCCGATGTAATCTACCCAGAATCGAAGTCAACATACTGATTGGTCTAAATATTTTATAAGCCAATCATTGTGTGAGAGCTTGATCCACCCGTATCATTAACCGATTTAATCGATTGTTATCAACCTCAAAGCCTCAATCAGCCTTGTTGAATAAGCGAGTACAGAAACAAATTCGTAATCCATCATTCGCATTTCACAAAAGAAAAAAGTTTTCGAGCCAACTCCAATACGTTATAAGTCAAAAATCAGAGTGTGAGTCTTAGGCAAAAAATCACCAAATTTCAATCAGTGTCTCCGCAGTATCACTCGCATAAGATTATTTCGAAATACTAATTGAAACCATTTGCAACTCACAGATCTCATTTTACTACTTAAATTCCTAAATCATGGGAAAAGTTCACGGCTCTCTCGCTCGTGCTGGAAAGGTTAAATCTCAAACCCCAAAGGTTCGTTCCTTATTCAAATAACTGTGGTTTTTGTTTCTTTTTTTCCCCCCCAAATGACATAGATATGCTCACAGTAACTGTCTCGCAATAGGTTGAACCTCAAGAGAAAAAAAAGCTACCTAAGGGACGAGCAAAAAAGAGAATCACATATACTCGACGATTCGTCAATGTTACTCTCACTGGCGGTGGCAAGAGAAAGGTTCGTATCATTTCCAAAAAAAAAAACCCCCTTTTTGTGTTAATTACTTTACGTTCTGACAAAAAATAGATGAATGCGAACCCTACATCCTGAGTGAAGTTTTTAGAGGATCAATCTTTAAGGAAATAAAAGAGCGTCAAGATTAGAATGTGAGGATTAGCATGACTTATAGGACATAAATACCTGATGGGTGTACGAGATAAATAATCCATATTGAAAGTCCCCAGAAACTAGAAATTACGAGATCAAATGCGGCACAAATCTCCAACATATTAAATTTTTGTTATGACTATCTAAGAAATTTTATTTAAGCGTTTTCCGTCGAAATCAGGTCCAAGATTAAGCAGTTTCATTGATATTCAGAAACATGTCATTATATTCTAATGTCATATATGAAACTTGCTTATCCAAATGTTTTAATGTTATCTATGAAAGTACCTTTGTCTCTATAATTACCTTCATATTGTTTGTGAGGGTGCCTTTGTAGGGTTAATAATGTTCTACTCATTCTCTACAGCAGAAAAGATATGTTGCCCTTGGTATGATATGCGGAAACTCGCAAAATATCTTAAAGGTAGGTTTTGGCATACGCCACTTTTTGGCAGTACGAACACGTGCTGCAGTAAAACTCGCTTATTATTTGAAAAAGCAAGATATTGACTGATACATCGTTGGAATTTTGTCAAGTCAATGAGTTGAGCTTGTGAAATTTTGCTTTCCTACTCAATCGGGACTTTGCCCTTGGTAGCTCTTCAGGTCTAGATTCTACAGGTCTTTTCGAACAGGTTGTGGTCTCGCATTTTATGAAACTTTGGTTTTCCCATATGCACGAGCTGTACTCACTGTGTGAGATGCTATATTTATCAGAACTTCTTTGGATATCCCAAATATCTGATGTGTTGTCTTCAAGGCCAATAGTCAAGCAGCTTCTATTACTATCAGACCTATCCCACCACTCAAATTTTCTTAAGCCACTAACAGCTCCAGGAACCACCATTATAGCATGTAGTCTTGCATCTGTTGATTTATCATTGCACAGATATGAATCCCATATGAATTCAATACTTTTTGTTAACTGAGTGATCATTTCCTCCTCAGTCTTCAAGTTTCTCTTTTGGAGTCCAAAGCCTCCATTCTGAATATAAACAATTATACGATTACACTCTCTAAGCTCCTCACCACCCACAAAATAATCTGCTGCAGACTGTATGTGAGGATATATAAAGTTAGGTGTGAACTTCACATGTACCGAGAATCGCGATGTTAGAAAAGCGGTGTTGTGGAGTTTGGTGATACCAAGAGCTAAAACTCGTCGTTGGTGTGCAGTCAAACCTAGAGTATGTTGAATATCGTAAAATGCTGCGCTCATAGCTTTTCTTTTTTCCCTTTTCGTAATGTAAGTATAAAAAAGTGTCAGCTCCAGGTTTAAGTTTTGGAAGAATAAGACAAAAACTAATAAATTTGGAAAAAAAATTGTGTTAGGGAATTTTTGCTTTCACTGCTTGATAATATTAGGCAAGACTCAAGATTAAGTATGATGTCCATTGCACACCTTCAGTTCGTGAGACGTGAAGGGTATCATAGTAAGTAAGGATGAAAATCAAAAGACAGTTGGATACGTTACCCCGCTTGTTCATGGCCCATGCAAATAGTGAAATTTAAAAAGCGTAAGTGAACAAGCCAGATTGTAAATAAAGAAGACTTAGCGATCAAAGGTTAATAAAAAGCGAAAATTTTATTTATTAAAGAAAATTTTATGATTTATATTCATCACATCAAAACTTTTGAAATAATCTCATGCGAAATGGCAAATAATAATCTTGCGCTCGAGTAAACAACCGGTAACTTTAAGTAGTCAAGGGGTGGGGGGGAGATGAGGCAAGGAAGTGAAAAATACGTCTCATACGTGTTTCCGCCGTATTTTTACATTTATTCTACGATCAAACGATTATTAAATGAAAAATCAAATTTGTTTTTAAAAAGAAAGGAGAGAGAGAGAGAGAGAGATCAATGCAAAGGAAAATGAAATTTATTGCAAGGCACAAGTTCTGTTTCTTCATATGATACATACGACTTTGGGATTGAAGAATAAGATCTCAAATTGAGCCTGCATTACGATGCAAACCGTTAACCCAGACTTTGAACCATCACTATTCTTCCAGTCATTTGAAGACTGTCCATTGGTTGATGAGAAGAAAGATCCAAGCACTATCTCATCCTCTTTGTTGTCAACAAAATATCTACTTGGTACAATTCAATTGGAAGCTACTCTCTCTACTTCACCAACATACATCTGTAAAGATATAAAAAAAAATCTATTTGCTGTTACAGTTAAACTTCCAGCCCATGAGGTGAAGGACAACGTTAGGGGAGGTGGGTTTGATGTCACAGCATGGAAGAGAGGATGGTGTTTGGCGATACTCGATGCAAAGAAGAGTGGTGTGGAAAATGGGAAACAAGGCTTCATCAATGTGAACAAGGCTGATGTTATGGTAGAGCAATCTTCAGAGTCTAATAATTTGATGAAAACAAACTAACTATAAGCCAGGTTTTCCCATTTAGTTTAGAACGTTTAATTCAATATAGCCATTCTTTTAGCTACCAAGATGTTTTGTATCCTGATCAAAGGACCTGTCGAGCTTGTAATTCAGGAGAGAGTCCAGACAAGCTGAAAGCATGTAGTGGCTGTGGAGCTGCATGGTATTGCCAGAAAGTTCGTATTGAAGTTTGTTAAAGTGATTATTTAATGAGTAACCTAACAATACTTAGGAATGCCAATTAAGGGGATGGAACGAAAAGGGCCACAAAAAAGAATGTAAAGTTTTTTTTGCGTTAAAAAGACTTATTCCTACGCCACACTTCGTTTTTCTTTAAATAGCGGACAAAAGAATACAACCACTCAGTTCTAAAAGTGTCAAGCTCGATCTTCAAACACATATTGAATACAGTTATTCTCATACAAGAAGATTGGATCTTTTATTTTTAGAGTACAGCTTTTATGATTGGAAACATGAAGTCGGGCTAATGAAAAGAGTTTCCTAACTAGTATTTTCATATAGATAGATGAGCTGTGACCAAATTAAAGTGAGTGTAGTTTATTTTTCTATGATAGATAGTGACTTTTATTGATGGTCATAGGATACTCGTCAATTAGAAGTGCTCTTAGACAATGTAGTATGGGTACAGCCGCAGGGACATTTGACTGTCTACTTCTAATTCAGTGCACTTTTCGCTGGAAAAATTTAAATTTGATAAATTTGGTATCATGTGTAGCCTCCATCCAAAATAATTGATATTCCTAATATACGGAGAGGCCAGAAATTCATGTTGTGCATAGCTGTCATTGTCATGAGACTTGATCCTGGTATACTTCCTAGTTCCACGCCTTCTTATCTTTTCTAGGGAGAGTCTCATGCATGAGACTATGTAAACAGAAATAATATTCAATTGGACTTTTTCACAGATTTCTTTTTTTCTTTTCCATGCTATGAAGCAATTGAATTCGTAGTAAATTCATATACTAGTATATTAGCTATTGCTAAAGCAACTATCTTTCTTGCTTTCCTTCCAGTTTGGCCGTTAAGAATTTAGGTCATTGCGTGTGTTCTGGTCCATTCTCTAGCTGTAGAAATAGCGGCTTGTTCGTCTTCTTTCCATTTCTTTGCAACTTCAGGAGCCAATGGATCATCTGGGTTGGGAGCCCCTAGTAAAGCTTGGATAGACAGGAGTATCGTTCGAATCTGTAAAGCAGGGGACCAATTGCCTGAGTTCAGATATCAGACGACTATCAAAGTTAATCATGGCTCTCTTACCCTTCAGAACATCAAGACAAATTCGTCCAAGTTTGTCTATATTTGGATGATATATTTTGGTCAGAAATCTAATTTTTGGAGGTGTCATTGGATAGTCGTCCGGAAGGAAGAGCTCAAGCTTGAAAATACCTCCTGTGTGGCTTATTAGTTTAAGGTAGGCTATAGTTGAATTGCAAAACTACCCTCGTATGGAGATTGATTCGGTCCGTGTATCGAAACATCAAAGTACCGTAGATTATCCTCATGAGGGGAAGCACTGATGCCAGGAACACTGTGTCAAGAAGTTATAACGTTAGAGATTGATCTATGAAGATGTATAAGTAATTTATCTTGCTCACGGTTCCGCATTTAGCCTTTCTGTCTCCTTGATTATTCTTCTAGGCAAAGCCATTTTCAAAATTTTAGTAAATGTTTAAGCTTCTAAGAAGTTGTGTGATCGGTCAATTTCTATCTAAAGGATTGCCGGTGGCTTCATGCAATGAAAGATTTGTAAAATAGTAGCCAATTAAAAACCGTCTGTTAAACAACTTAACATATACCTCTGAATCGAATATGGTAGAAATAAAGCAAAGAACTATTGGTGTTGTTTGGCAATGGTTATTAAATAGCTCCGTATGATATAGACAAATGATTTTAAGCCCCGATCAACTACGCCGAAAAAGGAAGTCAACAAAGGTAATTAATATTGCTCATCACCAACAAGCTTCCATGATTATAATCTTATATGATTGTGTCGCAATACGCTTAATGAAATTGTTCACAGCATTTGATGGCACATTTATGCCAATAGATGCAATGCTTTGTCACGTTCCTCAATGTTATCGTGTCAGGACTACACTGGCTCGTACGTGAGGAAGATGCAAGGGCGTAATTATGGACAAACCAAAGAGAGGAAAAGTACTCAAGTCTGCCTATGAAAGTCCTACATTTGAAATCGATCTCTCAATCCATGTGGATCGGAGTGTTGGCTCGGCAAGCATCTCTCCATGTAGTCGCGATGTTGTGCTTGCATCGTAAGCAAGTAATTCTGCTTTTACTTCTAAGCTAATTAGAGGTAGAACTGATGGTCTAGATATTATAGACCTTGATTCTCCTCTTAGCCCTCCACGACACCTTCGAAATGGTTCACGTTGGCTGGTTGCCGATGTACAATGGTCACCCTTTGCAGCTAGGGATTACTGGGTAGTTAGCACAGCCAATCAAAACGTCTTGGTATGGAATTTGAACAAGCAGGAAGATACCAATGGTTGTATAGAGCATACTCTAACAGCACATCAAAGGGCCATAACCGATATCAACTTTTCGGCCCATCATCCTGATATACTCGCGACCTGTGCTGTTGATGGTTATGTACATCTCTGGGATCTCAGACGACCTCATAAACCAGCTAATACGTTCACGGACTGGTTCAGTGGGGCCACTCAAGTGAAATGTAATCGACAGAATCAGCACATATTTGCTTCATCCCATGATCAATGGCTAAGAATTTGGGATGATCGCAATAGCGCAGTCCCGTTAAGATCTATCAATGCACATGCATCTAAGATCTATGGATTAGATTGGAATCGTACAAAAGAGACAGCAATTGTTACTTGCTCATTGGACAAGACTATCAAATTTTGGGATTACTCAAATAATGTTGAAAAAGAAGAACGTATTATACAAACAGGGTTTCCTGTCTGGCGAGCGCGTCATACCCCCTTTGGATTCGGCTTGTTGGCAATGTCGCAGGATGCCCCAGGTAATTTATATCTATATGACCAACGACTAGGCGGAGAAGCGATAAAACACAGTGATCCTGTCAAAATATTTCCTGGTTATGGTAATGTTCAAATTAAAGAGTTTTTATGGAGAAGTAGAGGTGAAATAAGTGATAATGGCAATGACAATAGAGACTTTCAGCTCGTTTCATGGGGTGATGATAATAATCTCCGTCTACAAACTTTAGAAACAAGTATTCTTAATAATGTTGGGTATATCAAGGGAACTCCAAAACATACAAAACTTAATGTTACTCGAGTTGGATCAGTTTATAAAACTTTCAGGATTTTTGAAAATACTATGGCAACAAGAAAAGCTCCTACAATAACAAGGACTCCTAAGCTGATGATATTTGAGTCAAAGATGAATACGCTTACAGCTGGAATTAGTAAAAAAGATTTATCTAGATCACCAAAATCAAAACTCAAAGATACTTTTCCATTGAAACCAACAATGAGGGCTAGGCAAACAGATGTAGGAGAGCAAAATAAAATTGATTGGATGAGTGGAATCAAAATCCACAACCCAGTTTATTTCCCTTCACAGAGACGGCTATCAAAACAAAAGTTCCTAGTTCATTCAGACTTCAACAACGATAGAGGTTGGAATCAACCAGAGAGCTTACATGATGAAATAATTCGAATTCACAATCAGCTCCCCAAAATAAAATTTGATGACGTTGACATGGAAAAACGCATGATAGTTGCCTCAATAAATGGTCCATGGGCAGAGGATACAAGCTTAGTCCACATCAAACTGACTGCAGTATTTCCCGAATGCTATCCCGAAATGGAATACCCAGATTTTAATATTGAAAATACATCATTGATTTCTAGCTCAACTCACGCAAAGTTAATTAAAGATATTCAACATATAGCAGAAATCTACTCTGCTCATGGTCAAGGTTGCCTTGAAAAGGTATTTCGCTATCTTGTTGGTGAGCTTGATTATGAGGCCTCTATTTTCTTAAACGAAATTAGAATTTTGGATGAGGATAATTCTCCTTTAAATGAAAGCTCCAGCGACGATGAAAATAATTTTCTAGCTGGTGCTTTCATAAAAATGCCTCCAGTTAGCAGTAATGCGAATGTTCCATTACCACGACTGTGTGGTGCCGTATTCTCAAACAACGGAAAGCTCGTCTGCTTTTTCCAAATTAATGATAAAATCAAGTCACTTTTAGCAACATGCGTTAAAAGCAATGATATCAGCTCCAAAGAAAGGCCCTACTTTGATAGATTCGGGCGACTTCAAAACAATCCACTGTCTTTTGGACAGAAAGGTAGGAGCCTGAATATAGCTTTCGAAGGCCGAAGCGATTCTGAATTTTCTGATGAATCAGAAAGTTCCAACTTAAGTGATTTTTTAATCCACAATGAAAGGCCATCACTTATTACTAACTTAGATGATTCTATTTGTGGAACATTTAAGTATGGCCCTGCACCTTCAGGTCCTCATCTTTTTAGCGGAGCTATGACTGGAACTGGAACAGGAATAGGAACAGTTACCTGCATGGAAAGCTGGGTAGCTAAACCAAGGAGTAAACTTGTTTTATATCCAGTTGAAAATTTTTTACCTAGTAAGATAGAGCTCGCTAGAGATTACATGGTCTTCGGCGATATTTCTAAGGTTTGCGAGCACAATGCTATCGTCTCTGAGAACTATGGTTTTCGAAAGTTAGCAGACCTCTGGAGAATTATAGCAATTATTCTTTGTGATGATCCGTCATTGAAAGAATTTTGTGATGATACCTCAACGAACGATCTAAGCATATTATGTCAGGATTCTAGCCTTAAAGATATGGGGAATTTAGTTAAAAAAACCCAATCAAGAAACAAATTGACATATAGTACTTGGTCCACCAGTTTTCTTTGCCGTATGAGGTGGGGAAATCATCCATTTGCTGGACAATTTATTCAAGATTTATTCACTTACTTCGAGCAACTAGCCGATATTCAGATGCTTGCGATGTTATCCTGTATTTTTGGTGAGCCCCCGGCAAAAAATTCAGCTGAACTCGGACATCTAATTAAGGGTCTTCGGAGCTCATCGCCAATTCAAGGACCGTTCACCTTCGATTTTTCCCCTTTAACTATGATTAGAAGTTCTGATAAATCTCTTCTAGTTACATCTAAGAATTGTGTCCCGCTGAAAATAATGAAAGGTGCTTGGACAAATGTCCCCGTTTCAAAATCTCATTCTTTCAACGAAACCAGTTCACTCCCACCAGTCCTATCAAGTCTCGAACGAAGGAATCGGAAATCACAAAGTCTCTCTGCATCTCCTGAGAGGCTTGGAGCAAGCTTTCGCCGTGTTAATTCTGTTGGTCTTGCCTCATCTTTGGCAGCTAGCTTTTATCGCCTTGCTTCATCATCTACCTCTCCACCGAAAAACCTACTAGGCCGCAAGAGAGCCTCGCCTGTTGACCATGTTCTATCTTCACATACCCCAAACAGTGTAACCTGGGGTAATACTACTATCCTTGGAAGTCTTAAAGAACACGAAGGAAGCGATTCTAACACATTAGATTACTATGCAGGGAATAATTCATCGTCACAATGTCTTGGGATCAAGGTTGTCCCTAAAAATATGCATCTTTTTGAAGATGAAGCTTTACATCATTTTCCTTTGATAGATACTAGTGCTGCTTTACTAAACAACCATTATCGAACGACTTACGCAAGTATGTTGTTTGCTTGGAATGCACCTATAAATAGATTAGAGATTTTAAAGTATAACGATCTCTTAGCTTCCAACAAGTCAGATTTAAGAAGCACTCCTGCTTCTACAACCACCTCTGTACTTATGAATTCTATCTCCAAAAACCATCATTACCACACTCTTAAAAAAAATCACAGCAACAAAAAGAATTTCAAGGATAAAAATTTTCGGCAAGAAAAATTTTCCAATAAGAATGAAGAGGGTAAGTATGAAAAGTATAAGGAAATACATGAAAGTAAAAATAAAAAAACAGGTGAGCAAAATACGATAATTGCTGGTAATGATAACAACCAGCCTATTGAAAATCCAGAGGGTCTTGACATCACTGGCTTTTGTATCAAACATGATTTACGCCTTGAACCAGTTAATGAGAACATTCCAGGTGTGGGTGGTGCAGTAGGTCGATGTAAGCGATGTAAAACTTATCAGCGTCAACTTCGCTGCGTAATTTGTCTGGAGCCAGTGAGTGCAATATTTTGCCCATGTCTTTCTTGTGGATGCGTCAGCCATCTTGATTGTCTAACCAACTATCATTCTCAAGGATATAGTCAATGCCCTGGAGGCTGTAATTGTAATTGTATTATGGAAGCAGGTATGGGAATGGTGGAAAGTTGGGAGGTTATGATGGGTTCGCTCGTGGAACAATTTAGGATGGAAGACAATGGAAAAGAGAATGAAGAGAATGAGGAAGAAATAATGTTTTTTTAAAATAAAAAATATTTATTATAGGTAACAAATATAGCTTAATCAAATAATTCGTGTCAATCTTATACTACATAGTTAATTTTTACTCAAATAATTCAATGGAAGATCTAGTCTTCCAGTGAATGTACTGATCATTTCCACAAATCATTATCATTTCAATCCTCGAAAACCTTTCCGGTACGTAGAGCCCTATTTTTGACGTAGTATTACTTCCTATAATATTAGGAAGAACACGGACTTATGGAGTCAATAATAAATGGTTTATTAAGAGGGAATAGCCCAAGCCCCTCACTCAGAAGCCGTTTGCTCACAAAGGGAAGTGTTGACATTTTATCTTTGGTTAGCGATCTACACAAACAGCTAACTTTACGACAATTCATGTCGCTATTCAGAATTGTCGTGGATGAAGAAGTCTGACGACATGAGTGGTGATCTAACGGTAACTGGTTGGAATGAACAGGAATCAAACGTATGTTTGTATATATATCGTTTTCATGATCCTCATTGAAGAGATGATGCTTTCGTCCATATTCATAATGCCCTTCCTTAGCTTAATTCTTAACTTTCGCTCTATTTCCTATAGCCTAACCCCTTGGCTAATTCCTAATCTTCTTTTTTCCCTATCACTCTTGAACATACCTGCTCCCGCAGTTGTTGGCTATCATCAACGTTCTGAGTTAAGACCTCAGTAATTTCAAAAGGAAGCTCTCTTTTTCTTTATGCTTTAATGTTCAAATTTCTAGTTGTGTCTTGCACATTCTTGTCTGAATCTGTTGAGACTGTGCTCATTAGTTTAGCCTATATGGTCAGACCTTTGAAAACTTGAGTCAACGATTTCTTAAGTTTGTACTGTGAGTTAGTCTCTGAGGTGAAGTTCCCGGCATTGCGTTCTATAGTAGTAAAGGCTACATGAAAAACAAATCACATTACTTTGTTGTGGCTCACACAACTTTAAGTTCAGTAAGGTACAAGCAATAAGTCTTTACTACTGAACCAAGCCGATTTTATAGAATTTTTGAAGTTATGCGAGGATATTCATTTACAGCCAGAAACTTATGCCAAAGTAGGAATACTCAATGCATGTCGTCTTTAGATGTTGTAAGTTCTGAGTATTTTTCCCAATTAACAGATGAATATATTTTCGTTTGGAGAAATTTTGATAGAGTCAGTGCAGCTACAATCATTTATCCTGTTATTGCCATATATTTTTTTTGCTATTTCAGGACTTGATCACAATACTTCGGAGGTCTGCTAATCCGCTCAACAACTCAATCCTCTTAGTTTCACCCAAGACTCTGAGATTTTTAATAGAAACTTGTCTATTTGCTGTCCTTGTTAGTTGAGAATAGTAGCACCTAAGAGCCGAGAAGTATGTCAAAACTTGAGGTTATTGATGAACTATTTGCTTCCTAATGATTTCAAGATTTTACTAAGATAATATAGTCTTTATATCTCGTTTAATGGACCTTGAATCATCTACACTCCTTCCGCCATTCCAAATTGTTTGAATACTTTAAATTAAATCCATCACTGTTGTTGAGTCTATTCCTGTCTATTCCTTCAAACATGAATGTCAGTTGAAGTAGCCGGTATGAATAACACCAAATTATAATTCACACCTTCAAATTTTGTAAGTGTACTAATAAAGTCAATCCCCAATGATTTCATTAGTTCACTCGCTAAAGCTCTTGCATTGGTCAGCGATCTACTTAGCATAAGCTCCTTCTTTATTTAATAATTTGGGCTAAGAGTATGATTTCAAACTTATAGTCAGTCTAAATGTCAGCTTTTGTCATGTGCAACTATTTAAAGCCCCGGAACCTCTGCTTTAAGAAAAAACTAAGTAAATAATCGTTTTATACCCATAAAATTCCAACTTTTTATCGAGTAAACGTACCTCAAAATTTTTCACAAAAAAAAAAACATCTGAGTTTGGTTAAGCCTAATCATGGCATTTTTCTGCTCTCACATATTTAAAGATTTCTCTGTATCAATCGTCCCTAGCATATCTTTTACGTGAGATCTCTCAGGTTTTGCTCACTCTCTTGCATAAGAAAGCTGGTAATCCATTTTATCTAATTCTTACTTAGGCCATATTTTGCACGCATGAATTTGATGGGCACAAATGAAATGGACCATGCAAAAAAAGATCCACGGAAGAATTGTGCATTTGTTTTTGGATAGTGAGTATCAAATGCACGCACTTATTCTTGCGTGCCAAACGTGTCCTATTGCACTAACTTCATTTTATACACAGTTTTCTTTGACCTGAAGATTTTTTTGCATCCATCCATCTCATCTCAGTCGCCATCATCACTAATGGTCGAATTTCAAATTCTTGAAATGGTAACAAATCATTATCGTAATCAGAAAATAAATCTTCCCTTATGGTGAGTTTGCTACTAGTGACAGCTTGTTGCCATAATATTTGCGCCGCTATATACTTTACTGCTTGGAGAGAATCTTAAAGTACACCTCTGTAAGTAATCTGTAGTTTTCTTTAAGATACTGGAACGCTGCATTTTGCTGAAATCCATATACAGACTATGCCATACTACTCAGGTTAGAAAATAATTGTTTAAGTTAAGTGAAATCCAGAATTCTGTTCAATGAGATACAGATAAGCTATAGGAAAAGTCTTGATTTTATTGGAAAAGAGTTTTTGAGCACAATTCAATGGTTTGAAATTGATTATGTAGAAGTAATCATTACTGAGTTGTTCCTTAGTTATAATAACTTTAATTATTTGAGCTTTCTTTTGAGGCAACTAAGGGTGAACATGTCTCAGTTGATTTTGATCATTGTCTGCAGCATGCGAGATTAGAAGATTTTTCTTTTTACATCTCAGCCTCAGAATACTATCCAAAGAATATTCAGTCGTGTGTTTTGGAGTGTTGAATTTTTGTTTATCACAAATCTTTTTGCTTTTGCGTAATTATACCAGGACTCTTAGCATTCGCAGAAACATCCTCTTCAAGAGTATCATATTCCATTGTTTTTTAGCTGCCTTTCAAGATTAATCAGTTATTCGCTCTACTTTTTTGAATCCAATCTCATGAACGTATAAAGTAAAAATATCTCCAAGATTATTTGCTCCGTTCAAGTATATTTCCTAAGTTTGTAGCTTTTAACTTAAGCGTTCCCTGTATTTATTCATAAAAAACTCTAGTAAATCAGCCTTTCTAACTCTCTAAGAATTTTATCAAACAATATCAGGTTTTCTCTCATACGTCTCAAGTATTAATTTCAAGGGCTGAAATACCGAGTATTGACGATCAAATCAAGATATGAAAACAGGTCATTACAGGTAACCTATAATTAAGCCTTTTGTGATTTCTAACCTTAACTCTCAGCAACTCTCAGCCTAATATATCCCAGTATCTCGCTATTCAATGTCACTGATATCCCTATATTCACGCTTTTCTTTCATTTTGGTATTGAGAAGCAATAAGAGAAGAGTAGGCACTGACGAGGGTCTCAAAATGAGTTTATCTTGATCATACTCTTGATAACATGAGATATTTTGTATATGTAGTTGAGTTCTACTTGCTTTACTGTAGTAAGGAAAAAGACACATCTCAAATCATTAATTGGTGCTCTTATAGATTAATATGTGGAGGGTGGGGGTTACTATTATTTTTTTAACTAGCCCGGTTAGCTTAATTCCCACCACAAAACGTCTAAAGCCAAAAATTAATATATAGGTAGCGTGTACTCTTCAAAAAATGCCACACCTGCTCTCAACATCTTGCGTCATGCCGGTTATGATCTCGAAGGCTGATGGCCCCTTACCGACACAAAATGAGATATCCAAAATTCTAAACAATATTTTCACATCTAATTCAGATTCCTCGATCGCAGCCGCTTACGCTCTCTGCGATCTATTGCTCAATTCAGTGGGTTTCAAGGGCTTGACCTCTTATGGAATTCTAGCAGAAATAAAAAGGGCTAGTGTAGATAAAAAGAGCGCGTCACGAAGAGAAGGTGCTCAAAACTTATTAGGGGCTATTTTTGAACGTTTTATATCTAAACAAAAAATATGTGAAGCTATTTTACTGTGTTTGGATGGTGGAATGGTTCCCTATGCATTAGATGCATTAGCAGATAAGTCTTCAGTCATTCGATCTGCAGCCCAGTATGGGATTGATGAGCTTTTCAAAAGACTAAGCCCTGAAGCACTTGTTTGTGGCTTACTACCCTCTCTTAACACATATCTTGAGAAACGAACAGGAAAATGGCAGGGCACAGTCGCAGCCTATAAGTTACTTCAAAAAATGGCTGATAAAGCTAAAATAGAATTAGGAACTTTAAAAAAAGAAGCTATTGAAAAAGATATTCTACGAAAATCTATGGGCTCAAAACTTGGAGGCTTAATACCCATTGTCGAAGCTGGAATGCATGATATGAAAACTGATGTTGAAAAACAAGCTGTAGCTACAATGACAGCACTAGCTACTCTACTCTCTAATGATGATGTAGCTCCTCGAATACCGCTTTTAATAGCAACTATGCAAAATCCATCAACTTTAACTTTACAGAAAGCAATACATGCACTTTCCCAGACCACCTTCGTTGCTGAAGTAACATCTCCTGTATTAGCTCTCCTCACACCTTTACTAGAAAGATCTCTCAATACCCCATCAACTACCCAAGAAGTTCTTCGTCAGACTGTAGTAGTTGTGGAGAACTTAACTAGGCTGGTTCATGATCCCGTTGAAGCACGCATTTTCTTACCAAAGTTAAAACCTGGAATTAAAAGTGTTAAAGATCGCGCCTCACTTCCGGAAGTTCGCCAATTAGCGGAAAATGCGCTGTTTGTCATTGATAAGGCTATGGGTGAATACAACGGAGCTGTTAATGATCCGGGTATTTTAACCCATGTAACTTCTGACGAAGTTGCCCTTGTCTTAGAGAACGAGATTAAGATAATCAATGCTATAGCAGATATGGATGCTTTTGAAATAGTTAAACCATACATGTGCAATATGGTTTCGGAAGATATAAATCACCGTGAAACTCATCGGATATCAGGGTGCATCACTCCATATCTACAACATATAACAAAGGATATAGAATCAGCTGAAAGAATTGGTAAAGTTGTACAGAAATTTTACATTGAAGAGGATCACCGTAAATATGGTCAGCCTATCAAAGAAGAAGATGGTGAAATTGAGATTGTTAATGCAGACTTTTCTCTCGCTTATGGAGGTATGCTTCTTCTCTCTCACACTAATTTACGACTGCTCAAAGGTCATCGATACGGTTTATGTGGTCGTAATGGTGCAGGAAAATCCACTCTACTACGAAGTATTGCGACTGGAAAGCTTGAGGGATTCCCTCCTCCAGAAGTTCTCAAAACATGTTTTGTTGAGCATAATCAAGGTGAAGATGCAGATATCAGTATCTTGGAGTTTGTTGCAAAAGATCCTGAGATAAGAGAAGCTGGCCTTGCCCGTATTTCTGAAGTACTATCTGAAGTAGGTTTCACTAGCGGTCCTCAAGGTCGTCAATCAGAAAAGGTAGGCTCTTTGTCTGGTGGATGGAAGATGAAGCTAGCTTTAGCTAGAGCGATGTTGATGAAGGCCGACGTTCTTCTTCTTGACGAGCCTACGAATCATTTAGATGTAGCAAATGTGAAGTGGCTTCAAGAGTATTTGAAGTCCCATACGGAGATCACTTCATTAATTGTATCTCATGATTCTGGCTTTTTAGATGAAGTCTGTACTGATATCTATCATTATGAACCAGGCAAAAAACTTGCCTGCTACAAGGGTAACTTAGCAGCATTTGTCAAACAGAAACCAGAAGCAAAAAGCTACTATACACTTTCAGCCTCCCAAGTCCAATTCAAGTTTCCATCTCCTGGTATTCTTTCTGGAGTAAAGTCTCAAACTCGCTCGATTCTCCGAATGACGAATTGTTCATACACATATCCCGGCGCTTCTAAACCATCTTTGCACAATGTGTCTTGTCAGCTCTCTCTCTCTTCTCGAACTGCTATCATAGGTGGTAATGGTGCAGGAAAATCCACTCTAATAAAACTTCTTACCGGCGAAACGGTTCCTACCTCTGGACGGGTTGAGAAGCATCCTAATTTGCGAATTGGCTACATCAAACAACATGCGCTTGAACATGTGGAAATGCATCTTGAAAAAACTCCAAATCAGTATCTTCAATGGCGTTATGCTAATGGTGATGATCGTGAAGTACATATGAAACAGACTCGTATTTTATCAGAAGCAGATAAAGCTCAAATGGAGAAATGGATTGATATTGATGGTAAAGGAAGCAAGCAAATTGAGGCTCTTATGGGTCGTCAAAAATGGAAGAAATCTTTTCAGTATGAGGTGAAATGGAAAGGCTTGCTTCCCAAGCACAACAGTCAAATATCTCGCGAAACTCTTATCGAGCTTGGCTTCGACAAATTAGTCCAAGAATTTGATGATCATGAGGCTTCTCGTGAAGGTCTTGGATTCCGAGAACTGCAACCCAAAGTTATAAGCAAGCATTTCCAAGATCTTGGTCTCGATCCAGAAATTGCAGATCATAATGAGATTGGTGGTCTTTCTGGAGGACAAAAAGTAAAGGTAGTTCTAGCTGGTGCCATGTGGAACAATCCTCATTTACTAGTCCTGGATGAACCAACTAATTTTCTGGATCGCGATTCTCTCGGCGGCCTTGCTGTTGCTATTCGAGACTACAAAGGTGGCGTAGTTATGATCTCTCACAATGAAGAATTTGTTGGGGCATTATGCCCAGAGCAGTGGCATGTAGCTGATGGTCGTGTCACACACAAGGGACATCTAGCAATAAATTCCGACCGATTTGAAGAAACTAGCCGCCCCGGAAGTGGTATTAACAGTAGTGTTGCTAGCAGCGCAATTAACAGTGAGAATGCAAGTGCGGTCAACAGTTGTGCCGAGGATAATGGAGAAATGTCATTCCGATCTAAGAAGAAGAAAAAAATGACCAAAAAAGAGTTGAAAGAACGTGAAGTGCGTAGACGTCTTAGGCATATTGAATGGTTCGTAAAATTTTTCCTCAAAATAAAATCTTGAGGAATTTTTACTAACATAATATCCCTGTCCAATAGGCTCAGTTCTCCAAAAGGTACCCCTCATCCTCCAGACACCGACGATGAATCATAGACTATTGTATACAACAAGGTTCTTTATCTTTAAATTTTAACCGCCATAATTCATTATTCGTAATAATAACCATCATCATACGAAAACCCTTATCTTATTCTCATTTCCATATGAGAGTATATCAGAAATTTTAATTTTAGATTGTCACTCAATAACCGGGCTTCCAATACGAGTTTTTATGTCTTTCATTTAGAGAGGTTGAGACTATAACGAATTTGACTCTATTAGAGAGAGGGAATGACAAATGAAGAATATACGGAATAGATGATATAGAATGGACGAGGCGTTTCTATTGGGAAAATGGGTTTGGGAAGATGATAATTATAGTTATTGTCATTATTTGGAGTTAAATCGATTTTTCAACATACTATTATTTTTCTTCAATTTGTAGACTAGTGATAAATAAAATAGACAGTGAATCTATACAAATTAGTTTGTGTGGAAAATATTGCGACAGGTAAAGTTGTTATTTGGAGACCAAATCACCTACAAAGCCCATTATGGAGCGTTGATAATGGTGGAACTAATACCAAGTTTTGTGAAAGACTCAACTAGAATTACCTCCACTATGTTACCACCCTCTTTTAGTGAATACGACCGTGATACAAAATTTAAAGCCGAGTCATCGGATATACTATCACGTTGACTTTTTTTTGTCGTTTTCATTAAGGTTTGTCCTCCTCTTCTCAAACCAAGGGCAATTCGTAAAACCTTGAGCTAAAAGTCACATTGGTTGAAATACCAAGAGATCGCGACTCTCGATGGCCCTTATTATCTCTGAGTAGTCCATTACTTGGGGAAATAAATGATGTCGCAACAACATATGATACTGGCTTATCTACTCGATTAGAAGAGGTATTTATCCCGATCTAAAAATCAACTTACATATGAACTTAAGTTCTAGATCTTTTGATGGTCATAATCAAAGCCTTTTTCTAGTTGGAGACAGAGGCTACAAGCAATCTTAGTGTATAATGCCATTCTTTTGAAAGCAGCCATCACTTATCCCAGAACAAAGCGCTTGGAAAAAGATATATCAAGCACTCGCATAGCATTGGAGCAAACCTTTGGTCCCACTATTACGTGGGCAAAAAGTTTTCAAGTAGGACAAGGTCTGATAAGAACATACCTTTCTATCTCTGTCTTCTTTTCAAATTGTTAGGCATGTCTTCATAAGTACTCCATAGTGGCAGGGCGTTTCCTTAGGATCGATATTCTATCAATAGAAAAATATCTCTGATATTCAAGATACTATGAGGATTAGAAATCAATTTGAGAGTAATAACACCTAGGCAAAAGATATTTAAAATTTAAGACATTGAAGGTATTTTAAATCTTGATTCACTTAGAATTCACTAATTATCTTTTAAGATAATTAATGTTTTTGTAAATGTATCTAATGCTACAGTGCTAAGCGAGGGAGACAGTGAGGTAATGATAGTGGTGGCTGTGGTATGTAGATTAGGAAAGGTAAAGTATCCATTGTGATTAATTTTAGCTTATGTTGAATATCTGAGTATTTTCCATCAGATTGTGGTTATGAGTGGTAGATGGTCAGAGGTTAAATCTAAATGTGAAGCGATACAGAATGTTGATTTATCGATTAATGTGCCCGTCCCGAAGGCCAAATCTAAAAATAACCTCAGTTACTATTTGCCTTATCCAGAGAAATGAGGCTATTTTGATAGGCCCATTCAACAAAATTCTCGGATCTAGGGGATGGGCTCCAAGGCCATAAGAGCTAGCAGCGTATGTGATGAAGAATGAAATCACCTTGAAGAAGTAAATCACCCTTAAATAGGGGTTGTGCAAGTGGGTAGAGTGCATCCATGGCGTTGTAACCACCCGGAGTTAGTGAGTTATTATTTTAAACATTATATGTGAGGAAACTTTTGCCTATGGGTCAATTTAGGCGTAGTGACAGAATATCACTGGAATCAATGTATATCTGTTTCGTGTGAAGACTTAATCCTTTGCAGACATAAGAGATGATTCGTGGTTGTACTGATAACCAATTATTTTTAAGTGAGAATCATAAGGATGATGTTTTGTGATCCACTTTGTGGGGTTTACAAAAGTATAAGGGTTCTAAAAGAGAAAGATATCTACTGTGTTTTGATGTGCCTCTTTTATTATAATTTCGTGCGTTAGCGCACCTCATCCTACACCAAGGGAATGTATTGTTAAAGTCTGATTTTTGAATTGCTTGTAGATTGTTGTTCTCATTAAGTTGTCATTTTTTCAGTGTTTGGCTCTTCCCTATCGGTATTTTCAAAAGGATTAATAGATGTAGATGGTCCAGCACTATTTGAGGCCGTATTACCGTTGAAGGAAAGACACGCTGCAATTGTGACTCTTGGACTGACTCGGAGGGATTACTGAATTAGAGCTGGAGGTTTTTTATTTAATATTTGGGCTTTTGGTGCAGTCAGCTTTTATCAGTGAACATAGGCGCGCCTCTACGCCAACCAAACTGATAGCAGTAATCCATGACTTTATCTTAGGGATACTGGAGGGCTTTGGGCGTAATTGACAGCTGTCGTTGTCTGAAGTATGCAGCCCATGGTAATGGATACAGCGTAGGAGACAGGTATACTCGGATGGGGTTTCGCTCTGGTTTGTGTATTTTATCTCTGTGTGTTGAGTAGACCCTTAGAAACGGCATCGAGGAAGAGAAGCGTTCACAAGGGTGTTGTGCTAGAGCCAACGACGATTGTATTGAGATAAGAATCTATGTGAAAGGATAAGAGTCATTGTACGGTAGCCAAATAGGAAGAGCACACGTGGGAGAGTGACGTGGGTCTCTTAAAAGCTTTCAATCAAAGTTGTGTTTGGTCGTATATCATTATCACGTGAAAGGGATAAAGAGATTGGTTGGGTTCCAGTCGCCGATGTGATTGTAGCTGTAAATGCTGAAGATGTAACAGGCTTCAGAAAGTGATCGAAAGATTCGTTTTAGTCCCATAATTGCGTAGGATGTTTGACAAACCATATGATACCCAGTCGAACGACTGTTCAATAAGTTTACCGTCCAGTAAATTGGAAGAGGCCAGTTTTTCGGCTAGGAAAGATGAATCTTATTTTAGTGGGCAGGGAATTAGAGAGGGGTTGGCCGTCAGGACATAATTTTGCTTTTAGATGTGTTTGTAGTGTATGCCCAGAGAGCGATCGGAGATCGCAATTAGGTAGATGGAGAACAAGTCAATCATATAAGTTAGATTTTGGATTCTCTTTAGCGCTTGAGCATTATTATTGAGGGGTGAATTTTGGGAGGTAGACGTGGTGTTGTGGTCCACTACCTGAGCGTATCTACGATAAGAGTTTCTTTTTTCGGTGTTCTAATTTGAAGAGGTTTTTTTTTGCTACCCTAATTTGATCTGTGCATGTCTGAGTCGAAGTACCTCTTACAAATGCCTCAAAATATCTCCTGGCCACTACTTTGAATTCTTCACATAGATCATTTAGACTGCACATATGTCTTACTGGCATTTGCTCTATCTCTGTTTGGCATTGTAGATCTAGGGTGTTAGTAATCGGGCTAAATGAGATTTCTGCCAATAGAATTCTTTATGAGGAAGCCTCAGATATGCTCAGTTAGGCATCTTCGGTTTTGCCAGGTTGTTGAGTAAGATCATCGTAGGGAAGATCGCAGTCTGGGAAATCTCCTTCAGGACTTAGCTAGTCTAAATCAAGGAATGCAAACCGAACATTATTTCTAGCACCAGGGAATCTAGAGTATTGATATTATGATGTTTGGAAGCATCAACTGAAGTAGGGTACTAAGGGGGTCTTCCATTTGGATGTGGGTTGCTGGCCGAATTTTATTGGCAGTGATTTAAGGGGCACCTAAGGCTCTCCCAATAGCCTCTACCTTTCTGAGGGTTCCGATGGAAAATTTTGTTGAGCGGGTGGGTTGGATTGTATTATTAGGCTTTCAAAATGCAGTTTTCTGTTTTAAAATTCCATTTCCAATATCTGAAGGGATGAGAAAAGAGCTGCATGGAGTGCTTGGCGGAGCGATTTGTTATCGATGGTTAGATAATTGGTAATATATTTACTAAATGTAATGTCTCATGCGCTCATAAGATGTGAATCAATAATTTGGAATTTAGAATCGTACTTTATTTACATAATTCTTGCCAGAAATTTTAAATCCATGAGTCAGCCAACCTTCGAAATTAACCGTTACTACGCTCCCCCCTTGTTTATGTCAGGTGACGTTAACTTCAATTCAACTTCACGAGACTAAAATTATCCATCCAAAAATTACACAAGGTCACTACAACATTACCTGTTCGCCGTCTCCTCTACGAATTTCCAGCTCTCAATTGAGAGTTTGTAGAGCTAAGATTGAGTCACGACCTGATGAACTTCGAACTGAGTTTCCCCCCTCATCGTTGAAGACGCGAATCCGTTAACATCCTATGACGAATTGATGATAACAGTGACGCGGGGCCAGAGGAGAATTATTGCGGTACTAAATGCTGGAGAATTCCTCTCTATATTTAACGTAAGCTACACACCGATAGGTGAATACAGAGCCCGACGACAGCAAAGTTAGAGACCCTTCTATCTAGGGATGGGCAAAATATGTATTAAATATTACATTTTCGTATTTTGCCCATACCTTTCTCTCTTCTAACGGCGAAATTGAAGTCATAAAATAATTGCCTCTATTCTTCTATTCTAATACTACTAGCCAGTAGGGCTTTTCAAGTTGCATGAGTTACTCGACTGCCCTATATCCGTAACGATTCTTAAGAACTGGGCTGGGCTTCTTTACAGTAATTGATCTACACCATGACATTTCTGATTGTCTGTCACGACTTTTGATTTGCCCTGAGGCTCGAATCAGGGAAAGAATTGGGAAAGGGCTTGAAAGGTGATGAAAGACACTTTTAGGTATACACATCTCTGCTGAGCCCAGTTGGCTGGCCTCTCTAATCGCTTCAAAGGGGTAGCTATGGCTTTAGGTTTAGTCCTAATGTCGGTAGTAATGAAGCCCCGCACCCAGTAGTTTTTGAAGGATTTTTCCCAGCAACCACATACCCTCATGTAGCCTTCGTTTCGTTGGTTGGAGAGGGGAAATAAAGATGGGCTATAGGCTCCTCTAAAGCGTGTTCTAATGAAGATATGTGAGGGTATTACTGATGGACAGAGACCGTGAAGGAAGCATAGGAGGGGTAACACTACCCAAGGCATAGATACACCCGGCCTGTAGGCAGATAGGACCTATGTGTCCGAATATAGTCTTAGACTCGAATAGAAATTAACATTAAATAATACTTCACTTTTCTACCTAATGAATCTTTTGATCTATTTATGAAGACTTTGGAAATTAATTTGAGTTCTAACTATTTATACAGAGTCTATATCTTTTGTCAAAATACTGAGACGAGACACCACGACAATATTTTGGCATCAAGAGATAAAAATGTTAGAATTAAAAAGAGAATATTTAGCCATTCTACTCTACATACATAGCAAAAATTGTATTTGTGCTACTCTATTATTATACCCATAGAAAGATTTCTGTAACCCAAGGCTGGACACATAATGAAATCGCCTATCACAAATGAGGCAAGCGTTTTCTTTAACACGGGGATAAAGCTGAGGTTTAAATTTAAAAAGAAATTCAAGTTTGTATTAATTATTCTGACCAATCATTTCATGGGTCTTTAGCAGAACATTTAAATCCAAATTCAATCAAAAATTATTAATAAAGTTAAAATTTTCAATGATCCTCGTTAGAAAGAGAGGGGGATCCATTTTCTCACGAATCGAACCTGAGCGAAGAAAGAAAAAGAGGGAAAAAAAAAACAAAAATGGCGCTAAATCTCTTTGAAGCATATGATCTTGATTTACTATGTCGAGTCCTTAGTTGCATAGCAGACGTCCAGAATTACCTTTGGCGGTTTGAGGAATCGAAAGTAAATAAAGCTTCATTATGGAGATTAGATTACTTGCCTCGAATCCAAATGGGAAAGTTAGGACTGAGTGGCCAAATTTAAATTTACTGTGCGTTTCTTCATTCAAGTGATGTGAAGTCGTGTAGCTTGGATCCGTACAAAATCAGCTGCTATCCGAAGTTCTCCTCCGACTAAATATTGTGTGAAATATCACAAGTGCGGTTGGGGTGTAAGTCTTCGCTCCATGAGAAAGCGGCATGAACGAATAAAATCTAAAGAATGAGTTTTTGCCGGAGATGTGAGAAGATGTGAGAAGATACAAATTTTATGGAGTCCTATGCTTTATGAGTGCTCATCTTATGTTCATAACGTTAAGACAGTAGGCATCAATGAATAAAATGAAGAAAAAAACCATACAAATTAATTTGGAGTGTTTAATATCGCACTGCAAGCTGGCAAAAAACTTATTAATTTAAATTTGAATTGGGTATATTTTAAGAACTTTCTAACGCCTAAATCGCATCCCTTGATCTCACAAACTCCTGATATCTTTTGCAACTCCAATGCCGACAATCCTTGCCCCAAATAATCATGGGAACAGTAAGAAGAAGAAAAAGTAAACTAAGACCAGAAACACCTATCATGCAGTTGCGAGTACCAATTGCATCGAACCAATAAATTGAAATTAAACTGAAAAGCCCACCAACTCCATTGTTTATTAAACTAACACCAACCATTCCCTCAAGAACCATCTCCGGATACGCCTGCATAAGATAACTCAGTGATAAATCCCCAGCACATCCCCAGCCAAATCCAATCATGCCAAGCCCCGTAAAAGACCAGAAGTAATTCCAAGAGTCAGCAGTCCCTATTCCAAATATCAAAAGACCAAGAGGAGACAATATAAAGCATGGTAGCATCATCCAAAGTCGATCTTCTGCCTCGGATATCCCATCTCTTCGTTTTGCCTGGTAAAGTACGAAGCAATCAGAGATATAACTTCCCCAGAAACAACCAATTATAGCACCAATAATTGTAGGAATATTCATTAGGCCAGATTGAGATTGTGTGAAATTATATGGCGCTTCCATCCAATCATCCTGTTGA